>JACXGK010000134.1:102060-154744 GCA_016801125.1 Novumbra hubbsi | reverse complement strand
GTTGTTGGATTAAATAAGAAAGAATGTGGCAGGCTACATCTGTCATGCCCTGGCTGCGAGCCCCTGGCCATTTCAGGGCATGACTAATTGTGTGGCCTCTAGCCATCTCCATGCCATTGTGGGCTCCCCAGTCAGAGCAGCTGCAATCAGTTGACTCTGATTGGGGAGCCTACTTAGGTTCAGTTTGCACCACACCCGGTGTGGTTTATTGTTTGTTCTGTTCGTCTCAACAACGTTCACGGTTTGTCCTCTTGTTTAATTCCAGTATTAAGTGAATACGCTACATGTTTCTTTGTACACCGTTTAATGTTAGTTAGTCCTTTCATTTTACGTTTACAGTTACGTGTAGTTTGTATTTGTTTTTTGTCAAAGGATTAAACCCATTTTCATTTCAAAATGTCTGCGTATGGTTTCACCCCACAACAAAACCGTGATAAATGGGTTCAGAATTATTTTATATCCCTCTCTTGATTTACATGTTGCAACAATAAGACGCCGTATATAGAGGCATTGAGAATCTCTTTATGATATATTTTTATACATTTAAATATTTTCGTTACAAAACCGAAATAGGTAAAGTATTTACTGTAAATAAGATTAAACGAATGCCTGTGATTTGTATTTAGTACAATTGGAATGGTCCTTTCTGTGCCCAGGTATGTGTGTGATAAAAAAACACTGCTGTATAATACTTAATAGCTGCATACTTGACTTAAAGGGTACCTAATCTAATTAATTTGTTTCTTAACACAATTTAAAATGTGTCATCAATAGAGTTTTTTCCAAGACTCTCAGAAAACTCCAAACATATGTAACCAACTTAAGCATGTTTTAATCTCTGAAGATCGGTCCCTTGCTGAGATGCATCAAATGGCATTAATTTGGGAATTAAACAGCACTATTTGAAATTGATAAATGGCCCCTTTTGAAAAGACCATTGTAGAAATTCTCCTATATGAATACAAAAGCTTGCGAAGGAAAACTGACCAAACTCTAGAAGCTGGGTTGTTATTACTTTAGGGTATTTTAACCCACAGTTGTCCAATAGTGTCTTTCAGAGAAAATAGTGCATTGAGGCCATTGTCTTTTTGGCAAATAAAAGCCAATATTTTCTCTGCTATTCTTTGTTGCTGAAATAAAAACACGTATTCTGTGACAAACATAAGCTACTGTGCACTTTCACCAGTAGTTCTGAGCTAGTATAATGTATAATAAGATTTAGCAACAAGTGGTGATTACTTAAACTTAGCACTTTGTGGCACATTTTAGATGGCTAGCTCGGTTTTTTGCTGATGATTTAGTTCGGTATCAGATGCGGATTTCTTCTCTTTCTCCCCTTACAGGTTGAGGGAAGGAGTCAATGACCTGATAATCCCAACGACTGGAAACAAAACGGCAACATGGGAAACCAATTTGAAAATTCAAAACATAATCAGGCAAAAATTACAACAGCTTTGTTAGAGCCGTAACTTCCATTGAAAAATAATAAAATTAGAAGCTAGACATCTCTGCTTTCTTTACAGTCTCTGGCCCTGCTGTTCTCCGAGGACCCCAGGAGCTACAGGTCTTTCATCAGCCTCAGGGCATCCTGCTCACTGCCTACGGAATAATTACCGAGAAGCCCAGGACGCAGGGCCTTCCCCCATCCTCCCCCAATCATCCCACCCACCCCTGGGGCCTGATTCTGGATTATTTGAAGTATGATATGAATGAGAGAGGAGCGGTTGGAGTCGATGCATGAATAACCAATAAGTTGTGTTCCGCTGTTTCTATTCCTGTGATTAAAACTCTGAGATGCTGTGGTTGGATTGATTATATTGCAATTCCTCTCAAAATCCAGCGGAATAATTTTTTTTCTTATGAATTGAGCATGTCAAGAGCTGTGTGTTATAATCTACCATGATAAAGAGTCGACCTTGACATCCCATGAAGCATCACTTGAGGATCACTTGAGAAACGAGAGGCGATTTCCTAAGAAAACTAAACTCCAGAAGCTTTGAAGTTAGTACATGTCTTTGATCGACTTGCTTTTTTCCATTTTCCTTCTCTCCTCTTCTCTGTGTCCCTCCTTCTACTCTAACAGTGTCTGTCTATCCTACTAATAAACCCTTTTTATGTCTCTCTCTACCTACACCCCCCACCCCTTGGCTTCTCCCCATGCAGGTCTATATTGCTTCCCATCTTTCCCTCTCTTCTTCCTGAACTGGGCTAGTAACAGAAGCCACCCACGGGAGGAGGGGTATGGAGGCACATTCAAAATGGACGCCCTGCTGAGCGAGAGAAAGTGTGAGAGAGAGAGAGAAAATGTGATATTCCAGACATTGGACCGGCGTGTGAACGGAAAGAGGGAACGGGTGCTGGTGGTTCCTGAATGTACACGGGTCAGGAATGGTGTCCGTGGGGAATCTCTTGCCCCACATGAAATAGAGCTCCACTTACTGCAACTCCGGCTCTTAGAATACGAATTCCAACCAGGAAAGAGAGATCAGGGTTGTGGCTTCAATTCCCAAGGATCGTAAGTTCAAACAAAGTATACAAATGTATGCTGTACATGTTGTTCTGTATAGTAATGTTGGCCTCTAGGTGGGCTCTTAGTATTTAAAGAATCTAACATGCTTCATGGTGATTTTCCTTTGCTAAAGCACACACCGCAGGTGTCATTTGTGTAGCTGCTGATTTCAAGTAAATATAATCAACAATGTCCAAACTAATGAAAAAAGGACACATTTTACTTATGGCCAGCAACTGTTGAAGGCCAAATGTGGCCCTCCAGGCTATTTAAAATTATTTATTTAAAGAATGATTTACTCCGATGTATTAGCCTGAGTGTGTGTGTGTGTGCCGTGTGGCACTCAGACTCCATGGGTGTGAGAAGGTCAGTCATAAACCAGAGACGGGCTAATAGCCATAAGGACAGAGGGCCGTATCACTGGATCTAAACAAGGCAAGGTGGGCTACCATGTCATCTTCTCCCCTGTCATGAAAGGTACCAGCACAAAGGCCCACAGTAACACTTAGCCCAGCGCTTTTCCCCATTAATGAATACACTTAGTGGTCTAGATTGGGGACTAGTCAAGAAAGCAAAAACGTTATTATACAAAAGAAAGAAAGTGGTATAGAGAGAATAATGACTATCCGCGGTCAAATACCATCCTCAATCATCCCCTGACTCAACATCTAGTTCCGGTTTGACAGCATCAGAACTAAATGTTCATATTTGTTTGGCTCATATTTGTTTGCCTTCAAGTTATTGCTTCTGGTAAAAATGCACTAGAGACACTCCCGGAAATACTGTGGGGTGTTTTTTGAAAGCTCCATTTGCCAAGATGTTGAGCAGATGTAAGATGTGATGTTGCTTCCCAATCAAAATACCCAATCTTACAAATAGAGTACTACCATAGACCCGAATGCTCAAAAATGTCTGCAACCCTCGCAAGCTTTCCTCATTGTCTGGTAGCATTATCGAGTGACACAGGACTGAACTGGCTGGATGCATCCTTGGATCGTGTGTTGTTGCAAAGAAGGCCAATCAGGAAACACCTGGTCTAGACCGTGAACACAGACGAGGTAAATAACATTGTAAATGAGGTGAACAGGCATAAAGAACGGGGCAAATTAATCTACCAATTTAGAGTAATATGTCTAGTTTGGACAGACAATATACAGATGATCCAGTTTGTAATTCACAGTAAATGTAACATCTTGTATAAACTTTAAAAACGGAATCCTAATGCCAACAGTTTATACAATAGATATGTGGGGGAAGCATGCACTACCTATAAAATCAGCATTAGAAAGTATCCAGAACAGAGCTAATCATAACAGGATGTAACAAAGGATATTCAGGACAGGGTGGTAATACGTCATCTGTGGTATTACAGGATTTGGAAGCATATGCACATCCTAGCCGTCATAATCACACTATAATCCTCTTTACACAAGGTAGGGTCAGTAGGTTGAATGTGGTCAGTGCCTAAAACTGCGAATATCCTACTTCTTTGTCCACAAGGGCTTTTTCATGTTGTTGTTCTGTTCTCGACAAACAAGGTTTGCTGCGTCTCTTAATTATGACACCTACTGTGGAACAGAAATCATGGGTATTAGAAGAATTACTCTGTCATTGGCAAAACTCTAATTTAATTAAATTAATATTTGTCCAATCCTTTATGAATTATTTGATTTGATATATTTTTTTGTTGTGGTGCTTTTCAGGTTGACTGCTAATGACTGCATAATAGTCGCATCAGCTAGTATAGCTATCAAGGAAATCAGTGGGTGCAGTAAAAGTTGCTAGCTTTATTGCACTTAATTGTTGAAAATGACCTGAAGATTTAACATTAATAGGAGCAATTTTACTTTAACAAAGTGTAAAATACATATACAAACAATAACGCAGGCAATAAAGTAGCCATATTTTTCTGAGTGTCAATGAGGGGAGTCAAACTTTCCCCAAGACATCTTTTCCCCACATAGTGTCAAGACATTTCCATTGTCTATGCGGAATTCCATGATCCTCTAACTCATCTATTTTAGATCAGACCTCACTGTCTGAAAACAAACAAGTCTGATTTGGCCATTTGTTTGAACAGTTGGTATTCCAAATAGCATAAAAAATACAATGGATTTGAGCCTTATGGTCTGCAGTGTGAACGAAGCTTACAAAAACTATATAAACGGCACAGCAAGAACTGAAAGAGATGCAAAGGTAGGCTGCATATGCAAGCCTAGGACGCCTGTCTGTGTGCGGCATCAACTTACCATTGTACAGTGGAGTGTTTGTGTCTGGACTTACAAAAAACGTCCAATAATGATTAGCTTCAATTGTCACCTCTCTGGTCGTTCTCTCCCCCAGCTCCCAGTTCATTCACAGGCTGTATTTCTCGAGGAATGAAGGAAACACCAACGACAGAAATACTGTACCGGCCCCAAGAGAGACGAAGTGTCTGCTGTTCCTCATCTCTGTGGGACTGTCTGACAATGTCACAGGAAAGTCCATCTACCTGGCTGCTGGCGCCAATGGTCCAGTAATTAAAATCACTGTGACCAGATGGTCCTGCCTGGTAGACAGTTTGCTGACCATTTTCTGTGTGTGGGTGTACAGGACTTGGAAATTGTGTGGATTTGTTTAGGTACTTATAGTAATCTAAACACAAGTATAGTGAACTATGGAAATTGTGTGTATTTGTTTAGGTACTTATAGTAATCAAAACACCAGTATAGTGAACTATGGAAATTGTCCCCAAAAAGTCCCTTCAAGTATAGTAACAAAACAGGATGTTTGTTTGTGTGTGTGTCCAAGGTGTCCTTTAGTTTGTATCTGACCACAGTATACGTAACGTAGTGCAAATATACTTTACCAAGCCAAAAAGCCTTTCAGCGCTGTTGTTGAGAGAACGATCACTGAAATAAAACAATCAGGAGATCTCATCTCCATGCTAAAACAGAGATTTGATTACAAATCCAGACCAGAACAACCCAAATATCTATCACTCTGTTGTTTTGCAAGAGAAGGATCTGGGTCATATTTCGTTGTGCTGACAGCTCGAGTGGGAGGCAGCAAGGTGTCGCTCTCGCTCGCACAGATACACACGCCTTGAGGCATGAGTCATTACGACATGTGCTACTTGGAAAACATGCTATCTCTCAGCACATAGAGCTCCAGGGCTTAGCTACACTAGAGCTAACCCAAACCAAAGGTCCTTCAGCAAACAACAAAACGACAGAAAACAACCCAGAACAACATGGCTCTAAGGTCTACTGACACCTTATCAGTTAGATTTCTTAAGGTGATTTATCTTTGGTATTTCTCCAAGAGAGTACGATGCTCGTGGCCAAAGTAGGACGGAGGCTGCTTTGCATTACAAATCACACCCTATTCCTTATCATGTTTTGGGGGTAATGTGTTATGTAATATAATGCATTACGTAATATTATTACTTAGGTGAGTAAGGTAGTAGTGTAACATTACTTTTTGACACTGAGTAATGTTGTTACAATTACTTTAGTTACAGTTAGTCTTTAAGTAATGGTCACAGTTAGTCTGTGAGTTCAACGACTAAAATAGCCTTGTAAATAATGAAATACAGGTTGATGCTTAAACAACAATAAAGGAAAGTACAAAAGTGAAATGCTAACCGCACATCAAACAGCACGTCAAACGTCAAAACAGCTAGAAAGATTCCTCAGAGAAACAAACCTTGAAACTAGCACTTCACCACACTTCACAGCTTAAGAGAGATGGTGACCCTGTTACACGTGTCTGTTGGTCCATCATCAGTGGAGCAGACAGCGTTGGATCGAGTATGCCTTGGTGACACCAGACGAAATAAACAAACTCATTGCTGGACATGTGGTGGAAGACAATGATATCGTTGTCAAGAGTCGAGTCTCCTGCATTAAGGAAGCTTATCAGCAAAATACAGGTCAACCCTTTTTGTCAAGCATACACTGCCTGACAGAAACACATTTACATTTTAGTATTTAGTATAAAACATTCTGATGTATTTAATTCCATGTATATAGGTACATGTAATAACCTGTAATAATCTCCTTGTGTTTGCTATTTATTCATATGTTCACAACGTCCTCGACAAAAGGTTTGAAAACTGTCTACAAGAATGTCATGCAGTGGTACAGCGCTTTTTTGGAGAAAAGTCAACCGTTCATCGAATACCTATTGGAATTTATTTTATGAAGCCATAGCAAGGGTTATTGACGTTTCCTTTATCAACCTGAAATAACTCTGCAAAAATATAGGACTTGCATGTTACAAAAATGCTATTTGGTTTAAAGGCCATTTACAGAGGCACTGGACACACTGAAGGGTGAAGACAGCTGCTACCTTGGGGCTCTTCAACCAACCTTAAAGGTTCTCATGACTGTGGCCATAAGGGAACTTGGAGGAATGACAGAAGGATTGCCAAATGACATTGTCGAAGTAGTCAAGCAACGATTTGCATCAACACTAGACTCAAAAAAGCAGTGTTTGCAGCTGTCACCAAAGCTCAAACTCCACTGGGTGAGAGGGGAGTGAAAAAGAAGACAAATACAGTGTCGGATAATCACAGAGCCCTGCACTCGTAGAAAAGGAGAAGCCAGCAGCAGTAACACAGCGACCTTCACCTGAATCCGGCCCTCTGACCACCACCACTGAGGATTTCTTTTGTTTCTAGACTCACAGCAGTATGCCATGGTGGTATGGAAATTCCAGTTCCAGGGAATAAAGAAGGTTTTTATGCACCATAACACTCCTATTTCATCCAGCGCACCGGTTGAGAAACCGGTTGACAGACAACCTTTTAAAAAGCTTCTGTTAATGAGGTACAAATGATTTTTCAGTTGGCCTAGTGAGAAATATAAAGTGGCTTCGTTACTCATGCTAAAGTATGAGAAAATACGTTATTTTTAGTTCATTGTTTCTGAGCCCTGAACCTTGTTCAAAAGATATTACTGTAAGAAAAATATATTTATTTAATTTTAGGAAGTTTGATTTAGGCCAAGAGGTGGTTAACATTTCATTTAAGACAATGTATTCACCCATATATTACAGTTCACATAAGAAGCCTTCAAACTAATGCATTTATGCATTCCATTGTAACCTTTGTTATAGATAGCCTGTGAGCTTTGTTCTTTAAGTATCCACTAGTTTTTGTATAATAATAAGCAATAAGTAATATGTTACTTTTGGAAAGTAACTACCCTAATACTGTTCCCTATGTATGGCACTTCATTTCAATCAAGTGATCCATAGGGTCTAAAGTAAGGGAATATGTAAAGAAAGCTAGAGTGCCATTAGCAACAAGGCCTGACTAAAAGAAAGTCTATATCGGTCTGTCCAATGGCACCAGATTATATTGATTAGATAATTCACTGCTGACTTCCAGGACATCGACTAGTCTGGTCATTCTAGAATGCTGATTGTTATAGACTGTTCTTTTGTTTTGATTTGAAACAAAAACACAATAACAAATCCAAAATAGTTACGAACTTTTGCATTAGATGTCTAGACTTTCCATTTTTAAATAGTGCACTGCAAGTATGTTTGGAATATAAAATCCCAATACATGTATACTGTATAATATTTTCAGAAAACAATCACAATATGAAATTAAATAGTAAAATATGATATTGTGTCGTTGATCCCCAGCTCTGTATAAAAGTGTTGGGTAAAGATATAGCAGACTCATGGGCATGGCCATTGGGGAGACAGCCTCACAACAACATAAACAGATGTAGAGGATGTGAGGCTAAAGGGTTTTGTTCAAAGTGCACTTTAACACACTTATATATGCACATGATGTACACATTTTCAGACAAATACGCACACAGATCTATATAGAAATTAACACACATGCACACAAACGCGCGCGCACACACACACACACACACACACACACAGGCGCTATGGTTGAGTCCCTTTAAAACCCTGAGTGTTGATTTAATGAATTCCTTATAATGAGCACGGAATTGGTGAAAATCTTTACACAAATGACCCTGAATAGTAATTAGAAAAAACATAAATAGAGAAAATATTGGGAATTAATCATCACCTATGATCAGGCAATTCACTCAAGCGAAGTCTTTCATAATTACCCAAGCCAAAAGTAGACTGTGAGAATTCAGCTCCTTAATATATAGCCCTCCCCCTCACAGGTCATTGGTATATGTATAATATACACTGCAAGAAAAAAAGGGAACCTTTTAATCTAGCTGGTATTCTTTAACTAAATATATTAAAGATGTCTTGCTGTACATTATAAAGTGACTCAGTCGTGTGTATGGCCCCCAAGTGCTTCCATTTACTCCCAAGAATGGCTGGGCAGGCCCCTGATGAGATGATGGATGATCTCCTGGGGATCTCCTCCCAGACCTGGATCAGGGCATCAGTGAGCTCCTGGACAGTCCGTGGTGCTACTTGGCGACATTGGATGAATCGATATGGTCATCCAGGAACCACCTCCACACTCTGGCCACATGAGGCAGGGCGTTGTCCTGCACCAGGAGGAACCCAGGGCCCATTGAACCAGCGGAAGGTCAGACGATGGGTCAGAGGATGTCATCCCGGCACCTAACAGCAGTCAGGGTTGGCTAGCACGTGGAGGTCTGTGTGACTCTCCAAAGAAAATGGCTCCCCAGACCATCACAGACCCACAGCCGAACCCGTCATGCTGTATGTCGTTGCAGGCAGCATAACATGACTCCAGACTCTTCCACGTCTGTCACGAGAACAGGGCACCAATGGCAGGCGTTCTCTGGCAAATGCCAATGGAGCTGCACGATGCTGGGCTGTGAGTACAGGTCCCACTAGAGGACACCGGGCCACCCTAATGGAGTCTGTTTCTGACAACTTGGGCCGAAACATGCACACCAGTAGCCCAATGGATGTAAGTTTGTTGCCTCAACAGGGCACCTGTTGTCACTTTCATTTGCCCCAACACAGGTGACATTCATAATCACTTACGCTCCCTTCTCTGTCTTGGCACCCCAATGGTGGAACAAACTTTCCCTTGAAGCCAGGACAAAAGAGTCCCTGCAAATCTTCTGAAAGCGGCTGATGCATTTATACTTAACATGTGTACCCCCCCCACACCCCAAACCCAAAAATGCACTTAGCTTTGATTTCTCAGGCATTGACTTTGCCAACGAATGGCTTTGATAAAGCAAAGCATAGTTATGTTTATAATTATTATTTAATATGTTATAGTCAGATGTTGGTTTAACAAGACCTTAAGAGGAATGCACTGAAATCACACTGTTTTAGAACGTCTGAAAAATGCAGGGATACAATCTCCCCAACTGGAACAAAAAGTGCCTAGACTGTAAACGAGGTTACGGTCCCAGCTAGCCCATTTGAAGTACCAGTTCTCTGATAATACACATTCTAGAAACCCAGTTGCAAAATACATCCATACATGGATATACCTTTTTCTTGGGTTGTGGCGATTTTGATACAGAAAATATTTCTTTTCAATGGGGATGGGCCACATCTGAATAGGACAGATCCACTCTACCCTTACTAATTATTAGATTTCTATGGCCCAAACAGAGATAATATTTTTTTTAAAGAAAAGCCTGGTTAGCCAACATCTCAAACTAATTTGGTTGTTGTAGGAGATCTGAATTGACTCAGTTTACTAGTTCGCCGACAAACCACAACATAACTGTTGACTACACAGCAATGTCAAATCGAGAGAACATATGAACCAAATGATCTGTAAATAGAGAAATACTTCCACGCCCAAGGACATTAACGAGCCTGTCCATTTTCTTATACTTTTTGTTATGTCCTTCAGTTCATTTTGGCTACCATAAGTTTAATTATTTGTAAAAGGAATAATGATTTAGTCTAGTTATTGTCAAAACCACAAAAACGTTATGCCATTTCAGTCAACAAAATGTGTTTAGTTAGCAGGTCAAACATTTTACCTGTATCAACCAGTTGTAATGAGTACACACACAGAAGGATTGTTGGATCCAAGCGCGGGAGGTTCAACAATATATCAAGGGACAGGCTGGCATGAAGTCGATTATCAAGGTGGCCAAGAGACTCAAGAACAGAAGAGGATCATCTAGAGAGGTGTTCAGACAGGCAGGCACGGGTCAGCCTTAGTAGAGTTGCAGATCACAGAAACACTACCTCACAAAAAGATGTTGTGAATGACCAGGCTTATAAAAAGGCTGGCAGAAGCAGAGAGAGCACAGGTGAGTGGCATTAGTCCTCAGGTGATTTGGATCTGTTGGGAGGGGTGCGTTCAAGGGATTAGGTGAATGAGAAGCATTTCCCAGCCTGGTGGGACGGTTGATGATATGTGGTAAAAGCAGGCCTTACACCGGTGATGGGTAATATCAGAAAAACAAATCAAATCCGAGTTTTCTTTTACACCCGAGCATGTAAAAAAATATTTCAATTAAACTGTATAACCCCTACATCCAATCCGTGTAAAAAAATAAAAATAAACGCAACATTTCCAGTAGCCTTGAATTACAGACTTATTTTCAAGAGAGTTTGCAACACACACAAAGATGAACGTTGAGAAGACAAATCAGATTAGGGTATGCACAGTCACCAAAGACATTATATATGCAAAACACAGTGTCATAAAATATACGATGAACATATTTAAGTCGCTAACAACGTTACCAAAAGCATGTGTAGACAGCGGATCAGCGCAAGCAGCACAGCCTGGTACCTCTGAAGGAGGTCGAGAGAGGGAGATCGGCGATGTGGCGTCCAGGCAAGGAGAGAGAAAAACTATGCGACAAGGCTGTTATGTATACAGCGCTAATCTGTTTTTTTTTATGCAAAGCGAATTAACAAGAAAATAGTTACAACAAAAATCAACAGCAATAATATTGACGGCAATTAATTATAAAGCTGATGAGGGATTTCATATTTTTATTTATTATTTTTTAAATATGTATGTGTTAACAATAAGTATACTGCTGGTATTTTGGTTGCTATTAGGAAGGACATTGTAGCAGGCATTAGCTGCTCAAGTGGGTATGGACAATAGGACTGATTTAACACTGTAATAGTGGTCTAGCCAGATAGGATTTAAAGTATATCAGAGGGGCGTCTAGGGGAGAGGGGATGGGGTACCACCTTTGGCTAATTTTGAGCCAGGAAAACCAGTTAGTGTAATACGAAACATGCTGTGTGATCCAAGTACAAGAACATTTGGAAAACCCTGGACTGAAGCATCACAGCCTGGAATTTTATTTTCTAAAACATCACCGCATGGAACATTACTTCGAGAAAACCACTAAAGTAGAATTTAAAGAAGAGATAAGTTGCTCTTCTAGAGATCAGAATGACCCTGAGCCTCAATACTCCATCTGCCAGGCCTCCAATGAATTAAATATTAATCAATGTTCTCCACTCAGCCGACACAGACGCGCACACAAACACAATAAATCACAGTGGGTCTGCCCCCATTACTGATTTGTTTGCAGCTCGTGGTGTGCCAACCCTGTCCATATCCCTTTCCTTAACACTAGCATATCTCCGCATCGTATGAAGTCAATGGGTGAACTTACATTACAGCATAGGGAGGGCAAGGTACAAACACACAGGCAAGGCTCTCCATCTCTACAATAATTCAGAGTGGACAGAGAGAGTGAGTGAAATGAAGCTGGGGCATAATGAACCAGATATTACCGAGGTTAACATCTGGCTAGGAGGCTTGAACTGCTGCTGTCTCTACTGACTTAGGAAAAGAGAGCCATTAAAACACACGCTATTTTAAGTGACAAGAGATTATCTTTCGGCTATGGGATGTGACCGGACTGCCAAACGATTTGGATAATTAAACAAATATATTGTTACAGGAAAACACAGAAAAGGTGGTTCGTATGCTTTTTAAGTGGTTACCATTTCCTGCCCCTCAAATCCAAACCCGAACAGGGCCCATGCATCATAATCATCTGTTACAAAACTACTCCAATAGAGAAACTAGTCATTTGAATGCAGAACAGTAAAGCGTGAGTTCATTTGATTGACTGGTTTCCATTGGGAACACTTCATGATCGACTGACTTGGTCAATTATACAATCACCCGTTTTTAGTTAATATCGTAATCTCACCTGCTTACCCCCACGTTGATTTATAGATTAATTGCTATGCAGGGAGCAAGTTTGAAAAAATTTGGAAAGAGAAAGTGCTTTGAAAGATAGTTAAAAAACTTTTTCTGAAATGTGAGCTAAATGTATTAGGTAGTAATCTATTTTCCTCTGCATGAAAAACATCATTCATTCTGAATGTGTCAAAATGTTATGAATGTATGCATTTAACTGAAATAGAACGCCTGTTTGGTTTGATTACAAAATGCAAAAGTGTCTACTTTATGACCTTTCAAGATATAATTTGATGAACACCATCAATGATTTAAGGAAACTAAAAGATAGTGAAAAGTGAAAAGACTAAATGGAAGGTGCACAAGCACTGATGGATTCCCCTCGATGTTTCCTCTTTGAGTGAAATTGATTTTCCTTTTAAATTGCTCAGAAAGTTGACGTGAGTGCTCAATCAGGCCACACAAGGAAAAGGCTAACCTAAAGATCATGCTGAGTGAAGTCTATATCACCGGGACAACAATATGTAGACTCTGGAGATAACTTGTATCCCCTTCTGCCTTCCCCTTACTTTTTGTCTTCTCTCAGTATCTCTCTGAATCACTTCATCTCTCCTTCTGCGCTTTACCCTTTGCTCTCACTGCATCAATAATATGTGTACACCTTTAATAACTTTGATCACTCTCTGTCATTCTGTCAGTCATCTATCGAACTCCATTTTACGCAAACATTTGGAAATGTAATATAACATTCCTGAGAGAGAAGGAAAGAGAGAGACAGAGCGAACGTGAGCAGGTGATGACAGAAGGAACAAATGAATAGTCAATCAAGTAATTACGAGTGCATGCCAATGGACTCCTACTGTGTTTTATTCATTCTAAATTGTCTCCTCATCCTCGGATACAAAGAACAGATTTGATTAGCTGTGGGGGTCAAGCCTCTATGTCTCTCTCGCTCTGTTCTCGTCCTCATTAACGTGTGAGATTCCCTCCAGCCCTAGGGATCTACATCAGCCCTGGCTACTTCCCCAGCACCCTATTCCCTTATAGTGCACTTCTACATTCAGGGCCCCAGGTACATATACGGAACTGGGGACAATTTGGAATGTAGATGCAACAAGGTTTTGTCACAAAGTTCTGTAATGTATCAGAAAGCTTTAAGGGACTATGCCAATTCCCCTTGATTTGAAATACATACTGAATTTGCATAGGGATATTAGGGAAAGGCCCTGTGAAGGGCAAGGGGCTATGATCAAGTGGCTGGATGCTGAGAGAACCAATGCATTTCTTAGAGAAAAATAATTTAAATGATGTGCTATGGAGACAGCGAAACTTAATATCGTGTATGAAGCCAGGAGAGGTAGAGAAGGAGGAGAGGTAGAGAAGGAGGAGAGGGGGAGAAGGAGGAGAGAAGGAGGAGAGGGAGAGAAGGAGCCCTGCCTGGTAAAGGTATAATGCCTTCAGGGATCGACAGCATGTTTGTTTTCTCCTTACTGTACCAGCCTAACCCCTCAACGCCCTGGCTGACTAAGTTTCCAGATTGGTTGCCGTTTCGGCCGTCAAAGCGAAATCTAAAACAATGAAAACAATGAAAACTATATACATCAAGTGTATATTGTAATTCATGATTTATTGATTTTATTTTTCTCTGCACAACTACTCAATGAAAACAGGGAAATAAAAACAAACCTTTGTTATCGTGAAGCATAGTGTGGTGGCAGTACACAAATTTGTCCTTTTTTTCGCTCTACATGCCGCTCATTTCCCTGGGGAGAACGAGCAAATGCCTTACTTGGCAGTTCCGGGTGACAAAGCCATACAAAACCCAGAAAGAGATGTCAAAACCCCAGAGGTAAATCTAGTGTATAAGAGAATGTTTTACTCCACGCATTAACAGCCATGAAGGCTTTGTGCTACAGTTCTAGATACAGAGTAATTCACCGACAACAACTTTATTTTTAGTAGCCATTAAAAGGGCACTACTTTAAAGCGAATATCTGAGTACAGTGGAAATCTATTTTATGCCTTTAAAAAATGAAATTCAAAATGCTAATTTTCAGGCATCACCTGTAGAATTTTTAGATACCATTTAGAAGCTGGCTTAGTGGAATCATAGTTAGCTATTGCACGAAGGCACAATGAAGGCTTATGTTTGACTTGTCCAATGCAATTGTGACTGTGAAACAGTTAAATGTGCATAAAACCATCTATTTACCGCACAAATGTTTTTCAACATAGTCTAAATAGCGTAGAGGGCTTGTAAAAATAATTGTATCTTGCTTTATCACTTTAATTAGCATGTCCATGCCTAATACAATTGGCCTAACAACATATTAAAACTATTGAATGACATAAATCCAATTGGATTTTGGTTGGAAATTTAACAAACAGCTACTGTAAATGCTAACATTGTGGACACATTATGGAAAAAACATGGAGCTTGTTTGGATTGGACAGTAAGTGTTTATGCCTTGACGTAAATGTATGAAACACAAATCCTGTTCTTTCATATCAACAATTGGTTGTAAAAAGAGCAGAAATATCTTTGACACACCTGTAAACCTATACTGAAAAAAAAAGGTCATCACGGTATCAGGTATCAGTATGTACCTTGACGAAATGTTAATATCACAAATGTTAATATCTTTAACATTTCGTCAAGGGAAGGGGACATTCTTTAATTTGTCTGCGTAGAGTACATATTTCAAGTTCGGCTCCTCATTCTAGCATTTCTAAATCTCTTACAGACCACAAACCCAAATGTAGTAGATGACTAACAAGATACTTTGACCAATTACAAGATACTTTTGCTACTTTTGTTTAACAAGATTAGATCAAAATCTTTTTTGTAAAGAATTACAAAATGTAAAATGCATCTTGTATTGTGACAAACCACAATCTTTTACTAGTCTCTTTAACTACAGATGATGACAAAAAAGACCCCCAATTATTAGCATTATTTAAAAGCCCTGCTCACAGAAACACATTCCCTAACATACCTCTTTAGGCCACGATATACAGTCGGAAGAGATTGCTTGATCAGAGACTTCAGTTTCCTCCTGTATACGAAACGTGCTGTTATGTGTTCTAGCTAATGAATAATAAGTGTTCGATATTAATCTGAAACGCTGAGACATTTCCTTTATAACTCGGTACAGAGGATATTGAAGCTGTAGCGAACATGACAGGAGAGGAGATCCATCACCAGAATGTAAAGAGGGAAAATGAATGTGGAGAAGGCACTGAGAGACAGATAAAGAATGTGCGCCGTGCAAATGCAATTTAATTGGGTGATGGAGATGGGGCATAGAAGTGCTCTGATGCTATTCTTGATGGAGTCGAGTGCACGTTAAGTGATCTGCATATCAAAACGCCACTACGGATCAACACAGGTTTTCTCATTTGAAACATTCAGCATGGCTTGTGTGATCAGTTCAAAAGGCAGCACTCAATCACCTAGGTTCACCAACTCCATTGACTGAGTTAAGGATATGTTTCATTATAGTTAAATAAGGCCAAGTTACGGCTAACGATCTTCTGGAACTTTCTATTTCATGACAGTAAGCGGATCAGACTTTCCGTGCCTATTGGTGTAAAAAGGTGAATCCTCACTACGTCCTGTAGGATATCTGTGTGATGCCTGGCTGTAGAAACGTAGGGAATAGATGGGTTCCAAAAAGAGAGGAAAAGGCTCACTAGAACTGGCTGACTAGTACAGAGAACAAAGTGTACTACCTCTGGAAGGCTTCCTCACCTCGGTGCCGACCCTGCCCTCCAATCTTATATCGGGGGCTATCTCCCTCCTCTCCATTACCCTCTTCTAACTCTGCCTACACATCTCTCTCCTGCCTTTCTTCCTGTCGCCTCTCGTTTCCTCACCTATAATTCTCCCACTAACACCCCCCCCCCCCTCAAATACCCTACAACTCTCTGCCCTTGCCTCTCTCCTCTGTCTGCTGTGGTCACACCTGTCCTCTGGTCATACCTTGTTCAAGCTCCATCCCGCTCCCCCTCCCTTAAGTGTTGTCTGCCTGCCCGTCCGTCCGCCTACATGCCTGCCCATCTCAGTCAGTCAGTGGAGGGTAAATAAATGGGAGGATATGAGGGCCATCCTGTCTGCACTCTATCCATCACACTGCCACTTAATACCCACAGCTGTCACTGCCCTTTTGTGTGTCAGTGTGTGCCTGCGTGTTGTGAAGCCATTCACCGGCGACAGGGTAATATGCCTCCTGAGCAGTACTCTGAGGCGGCACTGACGGACAATGAGTCAAATTATGATGCAAGTTTGATGCTGGTATCCGCTTGAAGTACTTATTGTTGTGTTTCTAGAGGACTGTTGAAGTCACAAGAAACACATTCAGTGCGGCTTGGAGTGTTTATTGGTCCCCCAAAATCCACAAAAACCAACACAGCCACAAAGAGCCAGACAGAGTTCGAATAAAACCTATAAATAAGTAATTCTGTGTCAGATGGATTTTTGCGGGGCCCCTGAGTAAATTATGAGGAGGGCCGGAGCATAGTGCTGGCTTCTAAGGGCATCGAATGGTTAGCGCTTTGGGACAGCGCAAATTAACGGTTTAGTCTAGAACAATTGTCCTTTTACATTTCTATTTTCTGTGTCTTTTGCTTCTGTTTCTATGTTATTTCATTAGTTTCACCCATCTCGTTTGTCCCTTGTTAAACTAGGCTAAAACAATGTTGATTATCACCATGCTATTAAACTCACTGTACAGGGTTGACGCTTGCAGGTCAGGAAGAATGTTGCATGTTTGATAAAACATATTTTAATATGTACATCCAACTTGTTGCCTTGTCTTGCCACTACCAAAATAATATTACCAATGAGTTTAGTGTAGGGGTAAGTGTACAAATGTGAAATAAAAAAATATTTAGAAATATTGAATTCATACAGTATAGTATTTACTAAAATCTGTTAAAAATAAAAGTTTGGTTTACAAAATAGGTTAGGTTGACAGAATGTAATAATTAATTTGACAGAAAAAAGTTTTCCCAATATACCACTACCAAGGAATGGCTCAAAAAGAAAGAAATGGAGAGTTCTGGAATGGCCAAGTCAAAGCCCGGATCTTAATCCTATTGAGAAGCTGTGGGGTGATTTAAAACAGGCTGTGCATGCAAAAGAAAACTCAAACATCACACAGCTGAAACATTCTGCATGAAGGAGTGGGAAAAACATTCGACCAGTTGATGTCAGAGACTGGTAGACAGTTATAGGAAACGTCTTACTGAGGTTCTTTCAGCCAAAGGGGGCAATACCAGCTATTAGGGCATTAGGGTGTCCTAACCTTTTCCTCAGTAGGAAATGGCATCTTTGTAAATCTTTTGTTAAATAAATTATATCATGGTTAAAATGTAATTTAACCAAAAACAATGACATCACCTCATCTATAGATATTGTTTGATGGAAGATCAAATATTTTTATGTCCATATTTCTTAAAAAATAACAAAATATTTCATAGGGTGTTCAAGTTTTCTGTATGCGTTTGATTTCCATCCCAGTTTGCGTATCTCTACTAAAGACACATCCAACACAGTAAATCACGGCATAGAATGTCAGAATGTGAATCAAAAGCGCATGTACCCGCCTATCATCTTCTAGGTGTTGATTTGCTAGGGCTGCCTGGGAAGTCGTGGTTATTGTGAGTCTTGAATCATGTCCCACACGGACACAGGACTCAAACAAGGCATGAATAGCAGCGTCACAGGAAAGCATAGCACATAACATTATCATACTGTGTTGCATAATAGACAGACTCCAACCGGCAATTAGATTCCATTTAAGTTTCATCTGTTTGACTGGCAGGTAAAGCCACCAGTAAACAACCAACCATAACCATTGGTTGAATATCTGGTTTGGTATTTGCCCATAGACACGAAGATAGTAATAAACATGTTGAATTGCCTAGGTTTTTAAAACTAACAAAAACAACATTACTACTGTACTAAATAACACATGCATCGTGACATTCTAAGTCAGAAGTTAACATCTACTGCAACAGCAACCAAAGTTGTTCAAACTTGAGAAGCAGCTTCACCAGGACTACAGGCCTAATTCTGCACCACTGTGATATTTAATACATACTGTCCCTTCGATAGACATGCCAGTCTGTGTAGCAGAAACAAGCTGGCAAAGTGCTATTGGATATCCATTTTCCACCAATAAAGCATTGTTTGCAAATCAGCTGCGCCCATGTGGAACGTCTCTGTGTTGTTTAATTGTGTTTCGATCTGAGTGTCACAGAGAGAAGCACTTCCTCCCTGCGAGACAGACCGACACACACACACACACACACACTTAAACACCTGACAATTAGTAGTGGCCAGTGATTGTGAAGGAGCTTAATTGGAGTATTTAGTTAAAAGGCTTTCAGAGGGATTTTCAGAATGCTGAATTTTGGACTCAGAGGTGGTACCTCTTACATGGATTTGCTTTGATTGGGCTCAAAATCCTGTAATTGGTGAATCCTCCTTGTTTATGACTAGTAAGAAACCACTCACTTGTTAATCACTGAGGTTGCGGAAAGAAAATGTACACAGATCCAATGATTATACGGAATACAAAATGCAACGTTTACAGAAGCAGAGTAAAACGGAGAATCAAAAGATGAATTAGAGCTATTATTAACGTGACAGTGTTTGAAGATTCATCAAAAGACATTTCAAAGCATTGCAACGTTTCTTTT
Source organism: Novumbra hubbsi (assembly GCA_016801125.1). Classification (NCBI taxonomy): domain Eukaryota; kingdom Metazoa; phylum Chordata; class Actinopteri; order Esociformes; family Umbridae; genus Novumbra; species Novumbra hubbsi. Next base: position 135,467 of record JACXGK010000134.1, on the reverse strand, counting down.
TCTGTCTGCTGAAAATACGTACCTAAAACAGAAAGTATGATCATAACACAGAAACAACTTGATGGTAGTAGCCACCCACTGCAACTAGCTAACCAGCTAATTTTCATAATCAGCAAGTTAGCAAGCTGCAATTTAATAGCCAAATATATACCTATTAGTCAGAAGTTCGGCCATATCTATTCATTCAAGGGAATGTTTTTGTATATTGTAGATTTTGTTTTAATATTTTCAACAATAATAATAGTGAATACATTAAAACTCTAAAATGACACATGTGGACTCACATATGGAATCATGTAACAACCACAACTGTGTTCAGATACAAATACATTTAATACTGTAAATTCTCCAAAGTAGCCACCTTTTGCCTTGTTTACAGCGTTGTACACTTTTTGCATTTTCGAAACCAGCATAATGAGGCACCTGAAATGCATTTCAGTTAACAGGTGTGTCTTGTAAATGTGATTTGTGGAACTTCTTTCCTTCTTAATGTGTTAGGGTGGATATACAGACCGTGGCAGGAAACGGAGGGTATACAGAACACCATCCTTCCGTCTGTACTCTAGGGGTTCATATTGTGGCAAGAACAGCTCAAATAAGCAAAGAGAAATGACAGTGCATCGTGACATTACTTTGGTTGCAGTGATATTAGTTGGTCATCTAATAAATAAAAGCTCAATGCAAGCTTTGTGGAGTGGAAAGAGACTGGGTATGTTTTAGGTCAAACAAGGACAGGAGTGAAAAGTACATGAATGGCATACATTGGGAGGTTGAAATCCCCTAGTAATGAGTGGCAAGCCATGACTTGAAAGTGAGGTGATCCATGTTGCAGCTCCGGGGTAGGGACCATCTGTACAAATGACAAAGAGACAAGCAGCCAGGGACAGAAAACACATATTTTACAGAGCTGAACGTACAATACAAGAAGACACTGTAAGATCCCCAAGTGCGAGGGCGCCTCGAGGCCTTCCTCCCCTGCCTCTCTGGGGTAACTGCCGCAAGACAAGATGCTGCTTCCATCAATGACAAATTGCTCAACCAGTTCACAGTAGAACGGTCCTATTGGGAAACGGACGAAATCTACTTATTATGTACCACTGCTCGATCTGCAGCCACTGATGCCGTCAAGTCAGCGTACACCCACATCCCTGTGGACCGCTGCCGACACCTTGTAAAATCCCTGCGAAGAGTATTAAGGCTGTTCTGGAGTCAACCCGGTAGTAGACGGATGTGCCTAATAAACTGGCCACTGGGTGTATATGTGTATGGTTGTTCCAGTTGTGTCATCTCCTCCTCTTCTTTGTCTCCTCCCCCTCTCCCTTCCTCTCCCCGTCCCTCGAACCTCTCCGCCGCCACTCACAGGATCTCTCATTAGTCCAGGGCCTGTTATGGTCTGTGCCAGAACACACAGTCCAACACTTCACACCGGAGAACAGTCAGACACCTACCAGCTATACAGCAGAGAGGCAACCAGCAGGTAGTCAAGCATAGTCACATCGCTCTCTCCATCTACCCTGCATCTAGCTTCACCAGTGCAGGACGAAGTAGGTTTTAGACAGTGGGTGGAGAAACAGAGGGGGGAACAACTGGTAGAGAAAAGTGTAGTAACAGAGAGAGGAGAAAAAATAGGAGATGCTGGATTATGACAGAACAAGGTTTTATGAAATGACAGTGGTATTAGTAGAGGGAGGGCGAGTCTTAACCAGTCACTTTCATGCAACCGCCTTTCTCTGCCTTTATACTCCACAGGGTCGTTTTAACACCTGTCTGACAGAACAGCAGGCTCCCAAATCCACATCAGAATCTCTGCCTCCCACATGGCAACTCAAGATGGGCAACCGCTGCTTTGGATTCTGCAAGGACCTTCCAGTCCCTCCCACTATGTTTCATGCTCAGCCATTCTTTATAGGCGTTGTCTCATAATCAGAATTTAGAAGAAACGACAAGATGCTTAAAGGAGATAAAACAGAACAACATGGGAAACTATATACTATACATAACTATCAATACTAAACAAACAGCTCTCTCCATTCCTGGGTTGGGCTAACAAAGTGTTGAATATAGATCATCATTTATACATGACACATGTGCAGGTTTTGAGAAAACTTCAGGTTTTGAGAGAACTTCATATCATGTTAACATGTTAACATTTTTCACTTCTGTTTAGTATGAAGCCTGAATTAAGCAAGCCTGTTCTGCAGCAATCCTAAGTTGTTATTTAGGGTTTGGCCGTATGTCTCATCATCAGCCAATGAGAGGCTTATTTTTTTTTTTTACAGAAGGCATTAATAGAGATTCACTTAAATTCACACAATATGTTTCAAATGCCAGAACCAACAATTGAGTTGCGATTGCAGTATGTTCATGGTTATTGTCTTGCTATACGATGAATCATTCAATCAAATGTATTTACTTATCAGTAGTCACAAAGTGCTTTTACAAAACACCTAGCCTGAAATTCCATGGAGCAAGTAACAACAGAGAAGAGCTGTTCAACATGTTCGGAGGGATTTTCCATGTACCTTAGAAGACAATATGTTTTCTATATAAACACAAATGTTTTACAATAGATTTTTCTGCAACAATCAACTGTTACACCATCAATAAAGACAAGTTAGATATTTCCAATAGCAGCCATACAATTTTATGCAGGCTGTTTGATTTAGTATTAAGCAGACTGTAGCCAGGCCATCCTATGTTTGATGCTCACTAATCACTTTGGAGTAGGGCTGTCACGATTATGAAACATTGTTTGACAATTAGTTGTTGAAAAAATTGTTAAGATTAACAATTTAATTGACTATTTTGTAAATGTCATGCCACTATTATTGTGTAAGCCAAAAAGTATTGTAAAGAAACATGTGCTGATCCAAAGATGATTCCTTGAACATTGGCCTAAAAAACTCTTATTCAGATGAAAAACATAAGATTTAGGAATGAAAAGATTGTGCAAAAATCATGTTAAAAGATTGTTTTCAAAGATTAGGGTTAAAATAATCACGAAAAGGGCAATTATGTAATAATTGTGACAGCCCTATTTTGGAGAATAGAAGAAAAATGCTTACTGCCCCAATAATGAATAAGGGGCACTGTAAAGGGTAAATTAAGGAGAACCTATGGAGGATTAACTCATAGTAAAAAGGACAATCAACTCCAGGGAGCAGATTAAAAGGAGCCATAGGTGGTACTAATGATTCTTACTAACCTTTGGGACAAGCTAAAGCTAATTGGGGTAGCAATTTTTTTACAAAGGTCAGCTAACTGACCTGGCTAAATAAAGTTAAATGACGTGAACAAGTTTTAATGAATGACCTTGAGAGTCTACTGTACGGCAATGTTCTAAAATGAAAGTCCAGGAGAGGCCATGTGAATTACTGCACCGCCCAGCTTTAGCCAACCGACAGCAATTAACCAAGCAGTAATCATTAGCAGAATCGTCAAGACCTGGGCATAACAAAGTATATAACAGGATACTTAGATGCATAGTATTCCGTAGCACCAAACTGAACACCACAGTATTGGTTGAAAGGTGGAAACAATACACTGACTAAAAGCGAATGTGTAAACAGATGGCTATCAGTACCCTCAGCCAACATCAAAGCCTTCCTACTGGCTTGGCTACCGCCATGCGGTACCAACGGAGTGGACCCTTGCCCAAATGCCCCGCGTTTCAAACTGCCCTTAATTTACACGGAAACAAAAGTTTCAATCATTAGTAATGAACACAATACCAGAGCAGGAGAGACACAAAACATGTTTGATTGCGCATCTCCTACCTAGCTGGGACCAAGACAATCACGACTAGCATAGCGGTGCCAGCAGCTGCCGCGTGGTTGGTGGTGCTGAGAGGCGGGCGTGTGAGAACAACGGATCTGACAATATATTGGAGATTAAACATTGCAACACCGGTCGTCCCGGGAAAACATGCACAGCCCCCCCATCAGTCACTGAAAGTGAACTCTTAGCAATAAAAAAAGTGTATCACATGCACACTTCAAAAAATAGCAGTCGAGCGCCATTCCGGCTCTTGCCATCCTACACACGGCAAACAAATACTCATACTCCTTCCGGCCGTCTGCAAAACGTATATAGTTGGCACGCGGTCGAATGATACGAATTTCAATCCATAAAGGTGTTATTTACATTTGTAAGCAGGCAGTTCCACCTGGCATTGGATTATTGTCAAATGTCACGCATTGGACAGACTGGCTTACTAGCAAGATCCTGATGCTGTGAGCAAGCAAAGGACTTGACTCGCAAGCAGAGATCCGGTTGACAGCACACCGATATAATGCGTTGACCATTTACCGCCAGCGTTGGGTATGAAAAGCCTTGCAAGGCTTACAATAGACACGCTCAAAATAATTGTTGTGCGCATTAGTTAAAAAGCAGATCAATCTTTCTGTAGCTACACGACTGTACCCTTGCCAACTTGCTCTCCGCTTTGCAATGTGTGGGCAAAATAATTACCCCGTCTGATTTTTGTCATTGTCGCACATTTCAAAAAAAGACGTCAGATCCTTTGTAGGTTTCTATTACAATGTTACAGTGTTGGTACTACGTGTTTGCTGAAATAGGTATGAGAGGGACATTATCAATGAGGCTCAAGGTCCCTATAAGTTGTGGAAAACACTTATCAACCACAGTACGAGCACATATCGTGGCTATACACACTCTTTTTGAATGCGCTGGGTAGAAAACGTTGTGTTTTTTCTTTGTGTTTCCGTGTTGCTGTTGGGATATTGAACCTTGCGTGATGTTTGCGTAGATGTGTCAACATGTGTGAGTTGTTAGCGGCTGTGTGGTTACTTTCATCAAGCAGTAGTGACAAAGTGAATGATTTATCAACACTTCCAGGAGACAAAATAAGAGAAGCATTTAAAGGGTCTGCTACTTTGAAGTAGCTAAATCACAACTACAAATGCAGCGACTAATGTCATTAGGTTAATTGCCAATTAGCAGTACATATGTGTCCGATACTTATAGGGTTTTGAATAAGTACAGGAAGCCTTTGGTTGTTGTGACCTGGTGCGACCTGTGCAAGGGACCTGTGTAAGTATTTTGATTTTGATATATGGAAATCATCATAAATCATCTTTAATTTCTGCATCAGGATCAAGGTGGAGAGTGATTGAAAATGTATAGTGAGGATAGGCTATTATCATATGCAATGAATGTTAACTTTCATAACAAGTTTAAGAAAAAAATACTCTGAGAGCTACAATAAGTTCATTAGGGTGGAATGATCAGTTTGTTTATACAAAGTGCTGAAGCACTTAAGCACGGTCTTTCCAACAGCACCATGGGAGACTTGTAGGGCAATGCTCAAGAAAACAATTTTTCTGCTTGGTTGAGAAGTAGTCCTTGTTTTGTGGCAGAGGTGAGACATTATTGGAGGTGCATTTTGGCCAGTTTGTCATTTGTAAAATGTTGCCCATGTCAACATGCCACTTTTGGCCGCCACCTAATCCTGTATGCAGGTGTAATAAAAACCTGCATACACACATACAAGTAAATGCACTCATATAAAAAAAACATCCGCGGGCAACGAAACACACACACACCAGCAGTGTCATCAAAAGCGCTCAACAGCTCAGCAGCAGAAAAATACAATCTTGGGAAATAATTGGTCTGACGGGTACAGAGAGAAATGAACAAGGAGAAACAAAAGACCCTTGTACACTTGCCAGTCAATCAACAACAAAACAACTAGATAACAAGGGCAAAAAAAAAAGCTTTGTAAGAATTAAGAAACAGTGCCCGTTGCAAGGAAGTTTATCTATGTATGAACATGGAACATATGCAATATTCTTCACTATAAAAAGAAACACAATGGAATTTAACCTCATATATGAATATGTTTGAGGATTCTTACCTGGTACAAAGCTCCCCTGAACGACCTCTTTGTACGCCCACCATCCCTCATGTATTTTCGGTGCATTTGGCTGAGCTGTCGGAGAGGAAAGAACCAGAGAACAGGCATGTCAATAAGCCTTATATTCGCGTCACACAAGAAAGACAACATTCGCTTTTTGTGTTCACATCACCGACTCCTTCGCAAAATTCAACGCACACACCCATGGAGGAGCATTTACACATACACGCCTTCACGTCTTCGTGGGGCATTAGTATGGAAATGCTTTCTGTCATGTCACGTGAAGTGCAATAGAAAGCTCAGTGTCGGACTTTATAATTGAGGTGACTAGGTAAAGATCCTGGTACAAATCGAGGTTCAAGACCCAGAATTACCAAGGCAAGCTTTGGGGATATTGCTTTTCACACCTCGGCTCGTTTTGTTCATTTGGTTGAGCTAGGACGTAAAGCCTAATAGAAAGACTAGAGGTTGCCTTGTCTTGCCTTCTATTTAATGGAAGTAGGGGGTTGGGGGCGGTTCGTACTCTTTCGCCAAAGAATGGTTCTAGACTAATGTTGGAGAGTGGTTCAATTTCCTGAGGGCATCGGGGGTGGGAGGGGTGGACATGGGAGTCCAGAAAACGTATTTTCTACCAGGCAATCGACTGAACAATCAACAACAATTCCATCTGTGATAAAGTAGAACATTTTACCTCCCTATTGGTGTTGAACAGAATCCGGCCCTAAAAATGGATCTTGGCCGTCCTTTCTGGCCACTCGCTAGTTTCTCCAAATGATAAATTGCTTTTTTGCTTCCGATGTAAAATGAAGTTGAAGTAAACACCTCCCTTGATGCCAGAGAATCTGAGTCACTGCACACTGCAATGACGGCCCTTTAAAGAACGACTGTGAGTCATTGTTTCCCCTATCATTATCTAGAGACTGTGCGCCCTGCCGCGTCCATGTAGCCTCCAGGCCGTAAACTGGTTTTAGTCAACATTTAGTCACCATCAGAAGCCCATCACGGGCCAGCAACACAAGTGCAACGCAAAGAGTCTGACTAAAATGTTAATGTCATTGTATTTCTTAGTGGTGGATGGGGGACATTGGTCATTCCGATTTAAGAAATAATCCTAACACAGTTTTCTTGCGCTCCAGCTATTGCAGTGAATTCGACACATGTTGATCAACAGATGTTTTATGTCTCGTTAGGAAATCCCCCCCAGTGAACAAGACAGTTAGGGGTAAAACAATGGGAGAGCCTTCCAACAGATACATCAGCATATAATTCAGACTGACCCTAGTCCTTTTTCATATAAACAAATGCAACGTAAAACCAGGGACTGAGACACTTTCGTTTCGTAGAGACACTGTGGCCCATCCTCGTTATCACAAGTTTTCCGGCAGAGGAAAAAACGGTCAAAATGTCTGGTGGGAAATATGCCCCCAAAAAAGTTTCACAGAGGAAACGGTAACAAGGTTGATGAAAATAGAAAGTTGTGCCATGGGATTGAATGGCTGCCACATTGCACAAGCAGCAAAGCACTTCCATTCAATGAAGTTGCACCCCAAATAAAGGGGGATTGGACAAAGGCTAATTCGGACCAACCAGCCTTGCTGACATAATTGCTTCTTCATTTAGCATATTTTCAAGTTATTTGGTTTGACATGCTTGGAATGCAAAGATCTGCTAAATCCTTTAAATAAAATCCTTTAAATAAAATGTATTTGTTGGATCATCGTGCTGGTGTTTCATTGCTGTTTAAATGTAGGCTATTAAATGGCTATTTAAATAATGTCCTAAAGCTGTTCCTATAAGGACGGAATTATGGAAAACGAACAGCCATATTGGCCATAGAAAGAAGCGTAAACTCTGGGCATGACATTACACCGAAACTTTGCAAGGAACCAGATTAACAAGACACGAACCAATGTCAAAAAACCCTGAAAAGGGGTTGAGTATAGCCCACAGATGGACCACATGGGGTGACACTGGAAAGCCAGTGACTCGACCCTGGAATGGCATTAGAGAAAGTATATCCAAGTGGTGAGGGGACCAAAGCCAGCAAGATGGTTTGTATCTTCAGAGCCTGTTCACCTTCACAACACCCGGGTCATACTTAATCATAGGTCCTACTGAAGAGACCAGTGTTCAGTAAACACCTAAAGGTTGAGAATGAGCCTGCGTCTCTCGCATTATTTGGCATGTCATTCCACAATCATGGATGCTCTTGCTCCAGTTGTTTAGAAAACTAAGATACAGTAAAGATGCTTGCATCGTGTGACCATAGTGTATGCGTAGGTACATACACCAGGAGCTACTCAAACATCTACGTAGTAGCATCTTCATGTAGTGCTTTATAGGATAAAAGTTAAATCTTAAAATTAGCCGTAGCTTTAACAGGCACTGGGCTGCCAGTGTAGAAAAAGTTGTACAGGAATATTGTGATGCATTTGTTTTTTTCTAGTTAAGCACCATTTAGCACCAATTGAAATAACTGGAGAAAATAGCAATGTATTAGTCTAATCTCCACGTAACAAAATAATGAATTAGATGTTCTGCATAGTTAAATGGCAAAAATATCATTTTGAAATGTTCCAATGTTCTTCAAATAGACTGAGTCACGGGGATGGAGTCACGTGGATGGAGTCACAGGGATGGAGTCACAGGGATGGAGTCAAGGGGATGGAGTCAGGGGGATGGAGTCACAGAGACGGAGTCAGGGGGATGGAGTCACAGGGATGGAGTCACAGGGATGGAGTCACAGGGATGGAGTCAGGGGGATGGAGTCACAGGGATGGAGTCAGGTGGATGGTGTCAGGACTGTCTTATTGTCTTTCAATCGACATTAGAACTCGATCAGGTCGTTGGCCAGGCGAGAGTTGTTAATGAAGATGGGGGCTTTATGCTTGTAGTTGGTGATCTGTCTAAGGCCCCTCCAGACACAAGCAGAGTCGTTAGCTGAGCACTGCTGTTGTAATCTCTCAGAGTACATCTTTTTTCACCTCCTTGCTAAACCTGTTCTTTGACTCTTTAAATCTGTCCCCCCTCCTGAACGCATCCTGCTACTCCAACCATAGCTGTTTGAGTTTAGCTGTGAACCAGGGTTTGTCATTGTTATAAATCACCCTGGTGCGTGATGGTATACAGCAGTCCTCACAGATGCTGATGTTTGACATCACAGCCTCTGTGAACTCATCCAGACTGTTGGTAGCAGTCCTGAAAACATCCCAGTCAGTTCAATCTAAGCACGCCCACAGATCCTTTCTGGTCCAAGAAGTCTGATATATATGGGAATGAATGTAACCCCACCCTCCATTTAGAACCAATTAGGTGAAAGGTAAGCGTCTGTTTTGTCATATCCAATAGGTATAATGAACAACTTTCTCCATGTTAATTATTCAGAACAGTCTGAGACAGACAGCAATCATTTCTGGAATGACTGGCTGCCATATCCTGTGGCAACAGCTTGCCTAAATACGTCGTCACTTTCTGGATAACAGCAAGACAGGCTAGAGGAGTAGGAGACAGAGAGAGGGGAAAATAAAATGATCACATCCGGCCCCTTATCAGGACAGAAAGAGACAGAAGAGTGTGGGAGACAGCAGGACAGCAGAGCAAACCTGTTCCATTTCCCAAACTGCTAAGCTTTGGTGCCATAACACAGTTACTAGCATCAGCAGAAAGGCAATGCCTCCAGTCTATAAAAGAATATGCAGACAGGAATGAGGGAGGTGACAGAGGGAGAGAAAGGGATATTATTTTGGGGCTGGGAATGGACACGAAACGTAGTTGCTGACACAATATGTAGATGCTAATACATTATGTATTGTGATTCTCACAATCTTCACCATCCTTTTGCGATTTGATCCTGTCATAATTATTTTTGTCATTCAGTATTCATTCAGTCCAGAATACAAATCATTGACAACAAAACCTGGTAATGCGTTTTATGCTTTGGGTCACTGTCCTGCTCTAAGACGTCGTCCACAGGATATGGCATGGTGTTGCAAAATGGAGTGATCTTCTTCAAGATCCCTTTTACACTGTACACATCTCCCTGTTCACCATCCCCAGAAGCTTGACAAATGGCGTTAATCACTCCTCCAGCATTTTGTCGTTTGGTCTGTGCGTCACGAATGTTCTTCTTTGTGATCACAAACTTAGATATGTCTGTCCATTCAGCTTTTTTCCTATCATCCTCATTCCAGTATACATGTTATTAAGCCATCTTAATCTTTTCCAGTCTGAGAAATTGCTTTTTCTTTGCAAATCTGCACCTGGAGTTGCCTCTTCACTGTTGACTTTGAGACTGGTGTTTTGTTGGTATTATTTAATGAATCTGCCAGTTGAGGATATGTGAGACACATTCATGTATTTGTCCTCTGGCTCAGTTGTGCACCACGGCCTCCCACTCCTCTTTCTGTTTTGTGATGAGGTAGTACACAGCATTGTACGAGATCTTCAGTATGTTAGCAATTTCTCGCATGGTATAGCCTCCATTTCTCAGAACAAGAGTAGACTGACATTTTTCAGAAGAAAGTTCTTTGTTTCTGGCCATTTTCAGCCAGTAATCAAACACACAATTGCTGATGTTTCACTAGTTAAATAAGGTTAATTCTCAGCTTATTTATTTGCATAAAAGGTTTTAGTTGTGCTAACAGATTTGCAAAATGGTTTTCAAAGCTACAATACTCATTTACAACACTTGAAAGTTGTATGTAAGCATGTTCTTAACGAGGCCAAAATTCCCCAAAAATCGCCAAAATACACAGACCTATACAATTTACTATTGCCAGACATACAGACAACTAAAGAAGTATTGGCACCATTCATGAAGATGAGCAAACACGAATGCATAAAATGAACATAAACAATGGAGTAGATGTGCAGGTCAATCATAAGAACCATACACTTCCCCTCAACATAATTATTTCTGAAACGCAAAACAGTTGAGTCTGTCATGATGTTCTATGTTTTTACTGAACAGTGTAGTGGAATCTTACAGTTAAGTCTCATAATCAACCATCAGATGCCAGCTACATGTCAACAAGCTCTTCGGAAGGGTTACATGAAAGCCCTTACTGAGCCCAACACACAAATTGGAGGGCCTGATGTTTACAAAGTGTTATTGGAACTACAATTGAAAATGTGTGTTGTGGTCAAATGAAACAAAATGTTTACATTTTGGCCATGTACACCCTTAGCCTGTTAGCACTGGAGTGCATACAAGGAAAAGCTCCAGAAACCCACAGTAAAATATGTTGATGGATAATTGCTTTTGGGTTATTTTGCTACTAGTGGTCCAGGGGCTCTTGTTAAGATCAGCGCTATAATTAATTCCACCAAGTACTTGGATATGTTAGCTCAAAACCTGCTTGCTTCTGCCAGTTCTTAAAACAAGAACTTGACCTGAAACAACACAAAATTAAGGGCCATCTTAGCTCCTGCTCTGGAATCCAATTGAAAACATGTGGTCCGAATGGAAGAGTACAGTGCACACGCTTAAACCTAAAACTATCAAGGATCTTGTAATGTGATGCATAAGTTAAGGGTCAGCATCTGGCCAAAATCCCTCCAAAAGTGTCCGCCAACATTGTCAGACCAGGCTCAGTGTTGTTATGCACTCCTGTCGAGACTTTTCAAATACTTTTTAATCCTTTGTTTTATAGAAGAAATTGTAATACTCAATAAAACATTGTGTTGTAATGAAAGCACTGTCCCTTATGTTTAGTCCCAAAATAAAATGTATATTTACAAGTGTTGTTTGTTTTTTGTATTCACTTTTGAATCATGTTCAGGAATGGTGTCAATACTTCTTGAGTTGACTGTACTTAACCCCCATAGAAATAGGTGTTATCAACTTGTGGTAACTATTTCAAACGAAACATTCAAATAACCTATTTTTATAGATTAATTCCTAAGTGTTTGAATGGGGAATAGGGCTCATTTGTCCTATGCAATGGCGTATTATATTTTCTGTATAATCTTTGCATTTATCTTTGGTTACAAAATGTTTTTCATGCATATGGTGTGATACGTTGAAATAGAGGAACTACGACATGAGTTAACCTAGCCATGGCACCTACGATATAGGCAAATCCATACAGTAGCACGTATTCCTGCGTGCATACAGTTTTACTGGAAATCGCCCTTCCTTAGGTAGAACAAGGGGAAGCAGTAACATGTATCTATCTTGACCTCATGCAATCAATCAAGCTGGGTAAAAAAATCAATCAAGGGTCAATATCCTTCTTCCCTCAGGTAAACCAGCGGACAAATTCTGCTCGATCCAGTCAAAGCGGAAGACTTTACAGGGTTAAGACACCAAACTTCCCATGCAAAAAGACGCTTTATAGAATTCTTATTATTTTTTTTTTATAAGAGAGATTTACTAAATTTCATGAAACTAGGTCATATACATAAGTATGGATTAATCAAGTTAAATGAACAGATCTGAACTGAATATTTCTTTCAATAGTTCAAGAGCACATTACCATAATCAGGAGTGCCTGTGACCACAGCCCAGCTTGTCCTGTTCCTGCCAACCCCTTAAACAATCAAAAGGCCCTGTAATTAAAAACTTAATTTTCGCATAATTTTTATATAACTCTGCTATAAAAATTCAGGTGGCAATTCACCTGTTCAGCCATGCAGAAAGTGACCCAAAGAAAGTGACTTAGAGAGAAAGGGGTACAAATAGAAATGAAAGGACAGAAGAGAGGGGGGGGGACAGGGCGAAGTAGAAAGGGCAGAGCGATAGAGGAAAAGGGGATGGAGTGAGATAATTAACGTAGCGAGCGGTGAGGAGCGATACAGAGAAAATATATAGTGAGAGAGCAAGTTGAGATGAATGAGACAGTAGCGACACGCGTCCGTCCATAAATGAGAGTTGACTTTGCCAACAGCTGTGCTTACTGACTTATGAGATAATTATCTCTCACCCCCTCCTGTTTGTGGGGCCCCGTAATGGTCCCAGCTGTGTGTGGGTTTGTGTGTGTCAGGGGTCCATCCCCTCGAGGACACTCTCTATCTGCCATTGATTTCCCATCTAAAATACAATGAACAATATGTTTTTGCACGCGGGAGACTTTGTAACAATCCTCAATATTCCTAGGCTGTCTCCACACTGACAAGCTGGCCGGCTGTCTACACTCTGGGCTAGCATTTCTGTACACTCTGGACTGCCTGTTCTCTATAGTGTGTGTTAAGTGTTCTTTACATCAGACTGGCTGATCTTTATACACCATTCTCTTTACTCTGGGCAGGCTGTTCTCAATACTCCGGCTATTTCTTTGTGCTCTGCGGTGGATATACTTGATACCCAAGGCGAGCTGTGCTCTTTATTCTGGTAAGCTGTTCTCTACAATTAGGGCTGGCTGTTCTTTATAGTCTGGGTTGGTTGTTCTCTATACACCAGACTGGTTATCTTCAATACAAGCTTATTTTCATAAAAATAAACTTAACAGATGACAAACTAAACTAGATAGCTGTTGCCCCAAGCAAATGCTAACATCATTACACAGATATTGTACTCAGTGCTTGAACAGACAAAGATAGTCTTATACAATTATGGGTATTGAGATGTGTTCTTTGTTGAGAACATAGTTTGAGGGCATCATATCGTGTCTCAGAACTTGAGGAACGGAGAACATGTCTCAAATTCCATACAGTTGCACAAAACAAACTTGCTAATGGAGGGCCAAAGGTGAAGTGTTTATTAGGGTTTATTTCAAATGTTCCAGTAGCATACCAATGAATCGCTGCGATAGCCAGCATTCCGTAGTACAGGTGAGAACACAGGAGAGAACCACTACACTAAAATGTATGTTCAAGTTAAATTCATAGTAAGTTTTGATCCAAATGGCGTTCAAAGGGAACACATGGATGAAGCTGAGATTCGCATAGGTACATTTTCCAGTTGTTGTACTTCATTATGATGGATGACATTGTGATTTGTTATCGTCATGGTTTGACATGGGATAAGACACATTTTGATATTTCGGCGTATGTTTAGTGTAGACTATCAGATACAAACAGTAACACAATATGTATTATAAGTGTATTATAAGGTTTAAAAAACTGTTTTAGCATCCACATGCCTTCAGGGTTGGAACACGACGACACCCCTGGATTACACCTCTAGTTATGCACTCTTCAAGGACACGTAGTGCACACCTCCTAACATCTGTGTCGGAAGACACCTCCTAACATCTGTGTCTGAAGACACCTCCTAACATTTGTGTCTGAAGACACCTCCTACAGGGTGTTTATTTGCATACAGACACCACATCACATATGTTTCTGGATCTCTCGGTTTCTCTCAAACCCATTGTCACGATTATGACAGATTAGTTGAAAATTAATTGTCACACAAATAATTGCAATTAAATTGGAAATGTAAATGTAAATGTTATGCCACTATTATAGTGCAAGCCTAATAATATTGTAAAAATACAGATATTGGATCCAGAGAGGATTCTTCAGATTTTGTGGTGTTTTGCACTTTTAAGCGCCACCTTTCTGGAGCAAATCCAGCTATTTGCCTCTTCCAAAATATTGGGCTCAATGTTTTCAATGTAAAAAATGTGGTGCAGTTGTGTTTGGCTTTGTAAAAACCAGTAAGTCAATGTTGTTAACGATTGCGGTTTGTGGCGTTTCACCTGGCGTCTCTGTTTAATATGCAATAAGATAATTTATATTTGTATCCATACATTTTAATGTGTGTTGTCTAATTAGAAGAACACGGTAAAAACATTTTACTATAAAATTATTGCATTCTGGATCAAATAATCGCAATCAGGCAATTACATAATAATTGCGACAGCCCTAGGAACACACACAGAAACACAACCACACACAATGAGTAGCTACATTCACATACAGAAGAACACATACACATAAACACGGTGCTGTGTTCCTGTTACTGGAAACACATCTGCACAGGATTATCAGATTAGCGACTGGAGATGCGTTCTTGACAGTGTTGTGTTGGCAAATTGGGACACTGTGGGTGGTGCTGCAAGTGTGTACGGGCATATTTGTGTACTTATCGGGTAATTATTATATGTGGGTGTGAGTGTGTGCATACAAATTACCCATGTTATCCTGCAAAGTGTGGCAATGGAAAGGTTGTGCTGTTTTGGAATTTAAATCACGCTTCACCTCAGTCAAGCACACACACACACGTCTCCCTCTAGTAAATTACAGCTGTGTGGAGGTCATGTCATTCTGACAGGCTGATAGACTTGAGATCCCTCAGCAGCAGATGTGATGAGCTGGGGTAACTGGGGGAAAGAGGGTGGTCTGAGTGGCGCACTCATACATGTGCACAAACACACACGCGTGTGCACGCGCAATGAAAATGCCACAAATACACTCCCGCTCTCTCCCACATAATGACATAAACACAGTCTTTCCCTCTCTTTCTCTCACTCTCTCACACACACACACACACACACAATGCTACAAACACACACTCTCCCTTTTCCTCCACCTAGCTCTCTTTCTCTCTCCCTCTCTTACAGAGAACTATTCAATAACACACATGCACACCCACTCTGGCAGACAGGCAGGCTTATTGAGGGAGCTGTGGGTTTTACCACATAAGGAGACCAGTGTTGCCAGGTGGGGCAGTTTCCCCCAGAATGGTGCTATTTATAATGACAGTATGCGGGCAAAATGTATATATTTTTTTATTATTTGGTGGAGTTTGTGTGTGATTCTGCAATTTACTGTCAATTAAATCTGGCAACCCTGTAGGAGACATGGACAAGGATAATGTGGTGACTGCAGACCCTCCTCACCAGGGATCAAACAATATTCACTTTAATCATGATAAGAAATAAAAAAATGTGTTATAAACTTTTGAGAAGAATGTAGCTTGAACCTGATAGTGAAAGCAACAGCTATTTTGGAGAAGTAAAGACCAAGGATGTAATGCCCCACATACGATCTGCTGTCAACAAGTAGATCTGAATATTTTTTGGGGGCTGCATGTAGCCATTGGTATGGTATAAGTTTGGAGGAAGAAGGGGTTTCAACCTGTTACTGCTAGTTACAATTATGAAATGTAATAATGCAATTATCTAGTTAGATTTATGATATATTACAACCCAATGCATGTGTATTCAACAGATTTTGGTACTCTGATTTATCAATGCATTATTAATATTGTTTTAAAAACACATTGCTGCAATACTATGCCATCATGTTTCTCACATGTCACTCTGTTTGGATATATTTCGAAGTATCTGAGGATCCTGACTGGAATGATTGATTAATTAAATAACAGTATTTATACATCTATAGCAATTACTGCTACTACTTCAAGTTTTCTTAAGCGAGTACAAGGAGACTACCTGTCAATGTAACTGGAGGAGCTGGAGGGAGACAGTTTAAACCATTTGAAACATTACCTGCAGATGTCTACATGTTATGTTTGTTAGCAGAGCAGCAAGCGTTTGGACGACTGATGAATATATGAAGAAGTCAAAGAAAAAAGAAAAAAAAAATGTTATGAATGAATTACAAAAATAAAGCAAAAAACAATTAAATTCAACCAATTGTATTTTAAAATCAAACAATTAGATGGGTACAGCTGTTTGCAGTCAAGGTGTTTGATTTCAGGTTGATTGTCGGTCCCACAGTTGGGACCGACTCCTATAAAACGGAGTATCCGGAAGAGAAGAGCACTAGTCTGGGAGAACACCATGAGGCCTAAGGCAGCTCTCAAGGATTTACAGACTGAGCTGGGAGCCACTGTGCACACTGCAACAATAGCCCCAGTGCTTGGAAGAGGGGCTAAGTTTACCAAGACATACTTGAAAGACTCTATGGTCTAATGAAACCTATGTAGAGCTTCTTTGCCTCAAAACTAAGCACTACGTTTGGCAATATCATGCTATCATTCTGTGCTTCAGGGCCTGGAAAGCTGGTGAAGATGGGGGGCAAAATGAGTGCTGCAAAGTACAGAGAAATCCTGGAAGAAAACCTGCTTAAATCTGTAAGAGACCTGGGAAAAAGATTCATCTTCCAAAAGGACAATGACCGCAAACATACTGCCAACGCCTCAATAGAGTGGCTAAAAAACAAAAAGGTCAATGTAAATGGTCGGAAATGTATATAAACATGTTTTTAAAAAAGCACATATGAAAGTTACTCTCCATAAACAAACAGTACCTCCCACATATCAACCAAATTTTTCAGTCAACAATTTAGTTTAGTGTGCTTGTGTGAATCAAGTTGTGTGCGTGGATCAGTTTATATTTGTGCACAGAATTTGGGCAGTTACGAGGTTCAGGTCAACGATCCATAAATGTGAGTGAGACCAATGTTTGACATCATTAATATAAACTATTTCTCTGTGCTGATTATCTTATATTGTCTTTAAAAGGTCCAGTAATAAGTTCTCCTAAAATACTTCCTAGAATTTTTACAGAATTTAGATTTTTTTCTGAATCTAAGAATAAGCTGAGTCAAATGTCATTTGTCATTACAAATATATTTATATTGTCAGAGACCAGGTTAACAATCCAGGTTAAAAATTCCAAAAAGGAACTGAAGACTTCTGAAAAGTAAATAGGTTTAAAGAGGTTTAACTATAAAATGTTATTACTTTTTCCCAGGTAAAAGCTTACAGCCATAATTCAAATACTTAGTAGATACAAATGGACTTCCCACCACATACTATAAAAATTTTATCAGACTAATATCAGAGTCCCACTGTTTTGATTACAAACATTTACAAGATTAAGTCTTGTGTGGAACTTGAATTTTAAGATTGTTGAAGGTAGGAATTATAAATGGCTACATTGATATACTTTGTTAACTTGGAAAACCTGAACATTAGAAAATAAGTAAGTACAAACAATACTTCTACAATCCATGAGGAATGAACCGTTGAACTGTTTTCTACCTAAGAAAGTTGAATGATGAATATGAAGTTAATGCATTCATAACGTCCAACTCACTTTGGGGGGAAAAACATCCACAGGGTAGAAAAAGCAAAGAATGGACATTTGCTTGACCTCTTGAATGAATGAAACCTAAATAGCTTAATTCAGGATACCAACATTAATACAAGCCTTATGATTAGTCACATTTTCCAGTTCGCTTTTTTAAATTGCCCTTTCACAAATGTATTGAGTTGAGGAAAGATTAATGAGAAGGATAAAGAGACCATCAATTGTATTTGTCTTTGTTTATTTTATTTCAAGCTGATAGCCTATACAAAATGGACAAATATAATGAATAAGAAAGTATTTTAGACACACCTCAGGCATTTTCTTCTCACAACAATCCTCCTATCAACTGTGAATGTACATATTCAATTGCAGCTGGTAGGATCAACAAACAGTAGGTGTACTGCAAATCAAATGGCTTGTTCCCAAAATAATTAACATTTTCAATGATAATTAGAAACCTTGCTATTTAGCTCTTGGATATTATAGCACCACCTCCCTCACATTTTCAAGGAGTTGGGAAAGTAATTGTAGCTAATAATTTCAGGTCACAGGTTGGTTTATTAGCTAGCTTTACTTATTGCCTGCTGCTGGGCATGTTATTAGTGAATGCAACAAAAACATTTGGTCACTGTGGCCAATCATCCATTTCCCAACATAGCAATGTTAACTTTCTGTGGGAGTGTAAAGAATGAGCTTCAAGCTTTTTGGCTGCTTGTTGATGATTTTCACAGCTACTGGACATGACCTAATTGCTGTTGCTGGTGAGAGCACAGCAGTTTTCACTAGACTCAACATTACAGGGAGCACTAGGATTTGTTATATAGGGACACTATCGGAGCCGAACAGAACAGGGCCTATAGCCAATGGACTAGAATAGCGGCTGTGATATAATCAGTCATTCTAAAGCCCAGGGCCGGCCAAGGAATAAGCCACAAAAACGTCCGCTTAGAGCCCCTGTCCACCAAGGGGCCTCCGACTGCTTGTGAGCCCAGGACCACTAGGGAAGAGGGGGTCCCCAAATAATTTTGCTTAGACCCCCGAAAAGGCTGGGGCCGTCACTGTTTAAACCTGATAACCAGATACTATACAACATAATTTAGTTTTTGGATAAAAGAATCCCCTGCCAAACAAACCTGTCCAAAACACCTACTCCATCTCATAGCATCAGTATCACAATGAATTTGCACAATCATTTTCTGGTACTGTACCATGCCTAACAAAGGACGTTTCTGTTTCAATTATAGAATATAACCTTAAGGAACAAGAAAAGTATTTGTATCAGAGAAAGGGGCGGTATTCTTGCACTTTTATGTTTGTGTCAAACACATGTAATTGCCTTACGAAATTACATTGTGAATGCAGGTTGTGTGATCTTCCATGGGCTGATCAGCAATTATCTGTAATTCTTCCACTAAAGAGATCAAGTGGACTGCACATTATCATTCAAGTTACCAGGGAAGAGGTGCCCCGGAAAGAGGTTGTGGAAGCCAATTGGAAAATTGGGATAATTAGGTGGCCAGGGTACTATGGAGGCCCAGGTTGGGAATATCCATGTACACAGAGTTGACAGATTTAATTGACCACTTTACTGAGGATGCAAAACTGGCTTATAGGAAAGCATTCAGCTGTGCTTTATATCCTTTGTATTTCTAAACATCTAATTGTCTGTTTTGAGCCCCGTGTAATTATATTCTGCATACATGTGGCCATGCAGTAATTTCCTATAATTGTAAAATCCAGGGTCTGAGTTGGGAATTGGCTACAGTAAGCTGGTGACACGTCTATCTTGTTTTCATGGGGGTATTGTATTCAGATTAAGGCCTGGATCACTATATTGACCCATGGGGTGGCCTTATCCTTTCCCCCTCTGATAGAGCTTATAGGCCTACTGAAGATGAATACTTTTTTTTCCCCGATGCTTGCAGCAGGCGGTGGCATGAAGGAGAAATGCATTGACAAATTTTCGGAATAAAAGACAATAGTTAAACAAAGAAGCAAATTATTATCCCAAAGCAAAAATTTCCCGGAGTGGCGTGAGCAGCTTGGGTTCATTACCCATATTATATAATTAAAAAAAGAACTCTGCAAACGGATCTTGAGTCTGATAACTGTTGTGTGTCTTCTGGATGGAATAGAAGTGGAAAGGGACATAAGCAAAAACAACCATTTAATTACAAAGATCCCCGCAATGAGCAGGTTTTTGTGTAAATATTTCCAAAAAGAGGCACAGACCTCACAAATTAAAAACATTTCTGACAAGAACTGAGGATAAGAGACTGTTTTTTCTCTTGCTTTCAAAAATGAAGTCAAAATGAAAGTAGTTTTACAAAGCTTCAGATAGTGAGTGATGTGGTCAGATACAGATGTAGGATCTTTATTTGATCACTCTGTTGTAGAAGACCCTTCCTACAATATTGGAAGTAAAAGTGCAGTGTATTTGTATATAAAATAATTCTGATGTTCACAATTTCTATTTTTAAATGTCTTGTTTTTCTATTTCGGAGAATGTATTAGCCCATAGAAAATTGTCCATGAATTATTATTATGCACAGTTCAAATGTCTGGTAGCTGAAGGATTATTTTCCAACTGTAGCAAACTGCCCGCAATTAAGATACTGCATCTGCAATACAGCTGATACAGTCCTTGATGTTTTAGCTCATTGTAGAGATTAACCTAATTCTTACACCAATCATAGTATTGTTTTTTCCATTCTTTTCTTCTTTGTTCCTTGAACAGATGGCATGTTCTTACAAAATGTTATGGACCCTCTGCTAATGAGCAGATGTATAAGCATAAGATTGAAAGACTTTCTATTGATGGGCGCATCTTGAAATGCCATTCACTGTCACGCATACAAGCCTGCCAAGCATATCGATTCTAAAATACTATCACATGTTATCATACAGAGTCATTAGAAAGGTTGGTATTACACATACATTTTAGTCATTTAGCAGACCCCCTTATCCAGAGCAACTTAGAATGATCACCTTTAACTGAAGATACAATCGCACAACCTAGTAATAGTAGTTACTTAATTAATGATGTTACTATCGGCAAAGTTAGTGCTAGAAAGAAAAGGAATAACTAAGTAAACAATAATATTCATTTATATGTACAAACATGTGGATGTTGGGGTGAGAAGTAGAGGCAGAACAATATTTTAAGGTCCATAACATACGTACCATTTGCCATTGAACTTCCTCAATGTTTCTTATGTTACTTGCCAACAACACAGACTCTAAAATCTCTCCATCTTCTCCATGGTTTGCAGGAAGCCTATTTTGAGTTGACAACAACCAATAGTGATACTTTTTGCTTTTCAACAGATTACCTGCATGTGTTTTTTTTTTTTTTTTTTTAATGTTGAAATGTTCAGATAGCAACTGAGTTAAATTTCAGTCATTCATATCATATATTCCCAAATATGAAACCGAGACATAGGCTACGTTATTATTATCAGGTTGATCAAATCATAGCAGCATGAAAGGAACTCTAAAAGACAGAGAGATTCAGCTAGAACGGAACAAATCTACTGTATGTAAGTTGGGTATAAAAAAATAATTTACATAATATGATCAGCACAGGTGCAGAAGCTTCTGGATCTTGTTGTTTTCTAAAGGTCTGACAAAAGCTGAATTTGAAGACACAGCTTAACAAACGTTGTGATTCCTTGCCACCAGAATGAACATTGGTCATGCGGGGAACCACAATTATGTTCCGTGTGACATAAAATATTGTAATTACGTTCGCTATCAACTATTGCTATCAACACATTCTAATGCTTTTGATCCTAAGTGACTTGTGCTATCAATTAGCAACTTGCATATAATCATATTTGACTTAATTAAAATGTTATATCCTAAAAAAACAAGTGAAACACTTGCACTGTTAAAGCCCTAATTGACCACCCACCAGAGTGGCTGGTGAAGAAAATATTCTGCAAATGCATTTGGCCTGAATAAAAAAATATATTCTTGCTGTCAGCATATTGACATTGATAAAGTTTCTGTTTCTATGTTCAGTCTTGTTATTGTGTTTTAGTACCTATTTATGTTCCTCCTGCCCCAGTGTTTCTTGTTGGTCATTGTCGCAGTCGCTGGTGCCTTGTTTCAGTTGACAAATATTCTTAGATTAAACACACTTTATGTGAAGAACCTCTGTGCCTGTGTCTTGCACCCACATTATTGTGACTAATACAATGTTGTTCTGGAACAAAATGCATCACCCACCCTTATTTGCCTTTAGCATGTGTAGGGTCATCATTTGATAAGAAGTGTGTATGACTGTTTGACTCATCTCAAAATGTTGTCTGGAAAACAATGTGAATGATTATGGATAAACATATATTATCTCCACTATTCCATTTGCTTTAGGTTATTATCTAGAGCAACTTGGAGTGCATTCATTGCAAAATGTACTCTCATTGGCCATAAACAGGAATTGAACCCACAACCCCTGGCATGGCTAGCTGTTAACCAGCAGAGCTGCACAAGTAGTACCTGGGGGGTGTGTCCTTGAAAGGAGGGTTGGGGTAGGGTGAGCACTGTTTGTTGAGATGTATTGCATGCAGGTGTTTGTGGATGGAGATGTTGATGTGTAAAACCTATGTCTGCAATGAGCAAAAGGAAGGCTCCCATTGAGGGTAGGGTTTAATCCTCATACTCAAGTTCAAACGTTTTCATCATATATTTTCAATATGATGTGTGCATGTATAATACATTTAAATATTTCCAATTATAGCACATAGACCTAGTTTGAATTAAACATATTGTGTGAAAATGGTTTGATTGGACAAGCACCTGGCCCTGCGTGAAATGTGGCTTTCCTCTAAAAATGACTAAAAAACCCAGTCAGGAACACATAAAATACAATACACAAATAGATTGCTCGGGTAAATATTTAAAAAGGCATGGGATCAGAGCAGAGGAGAATGACAATGACAGTAATGCGCACAGAAGATATTCCGTGAAACTTCTGACAATGATATTTGCTTTCAGACAACAAAATGGAAAACGGAACGCAGACAGGTTTGACTTCGTTTTTTTTTACACAACTGTGAAATGCAATGCATAGCCTAATGTCTGTGCACTGCTTTCATTGGAGAAAAGTGGTTGTCTGTTGTCCTTGCCCTGACCAAGCCTATACAAACATGTAAAGGTGCAAAGTAAGTGAGCAAAGATTCTATATCTAATCAATATTTGGTGTGACCACCCTTTGCCCTCAAAACAGCACATCATGCTAACTTCCTTTTGAAATTGGAAGACGTCCGGCAGCGCCATCGGCTCAGAACTGGCAGGAAATTGTGGGACCCTGGTTCCCCCAAATGTTTAGAGACGTCTGGTCAGAAACGGATTTCATAGAAGATTTGCGGCCCCAAAAAGCCACACCTCCAACATGGAAAAACCATGCATAAAAGCACTGCACCGGGTTCCAGAAACATTGTAGCAGGTGTTCAAATTTCGTACAATTCGGAATATTTAGTCGTAGCAGAAGGCAGTTTGTTCACAGAAGGACTGGAGAACAATACACAAATGAGTGTCAGCAGGCAACGGTGGAGCACGATGGAGGTTCCTCGCAGGTTTCTGAAAATGGAGTTTGGATTTTGTGCTCTCCTCAATGCTGGATTAACGGTCTCAATGCTCTCAAGTACAGGAAGATACTTATCCATCATGCAGTACCATCAGGGAGGCATCTCATTGGCCCTAAATGTATTCTGCAGCACGAAAACGACCCCAAACATACAGCAAAATGAATTAAGAACTATCTTCAGCGTGAAGAATAAGGGGTCCTGGGAGGGATGGTATGGCTCCCAACGAGCCCTGATCTCAACATTATCGAGTCTGGGATTTGCCTGAAGAGAGAGAAGCAACGGAGGCTGCCTAAATCCACAGATGCACTGTGGTTAGATCTCCAAGATGTTGGCAGTCTAGTGCATTATGCACCACATGTCCTAGATCAATTCCGGTTCAATACATTTTCTACTTATCACATTTGAAATGGCTATCATACATTCATTTTCAAATATGATTAAAGAAGCTTAGCACTTTTCATAGGCCTTATCATAGTCCTAAATGTCGCTTTACATTTTTAGACAAAAGCTTTTCCTAACTTGAAAATAGAGTGCTGCTAGTAGTTTATGGGGCAGTGTACATGTCCACACCATAGTGATTCCAACGGGGCAGACCTGTAAAAGAATACCTTTGGAAAACATACACTTAAAATATTATATCTTGCAAGCTGGCTTCAATTATATATAGCAAGAATAGTTTCACTACTACAAATACCATCCTACAAGTTTTATAATGTAGATTCAGGCTTGGATGGAGATCAGAAAGTTTCGAACAACAGTGGTGCAAGCTCAAAGAATAAATGGGGGGTTGGCAAACATCCAAGTCCTTTATATGCCCAACCCTCGTCGTACGGGCACACTACCTCAGATATAGAGAACTAAGCCCCCGTCGTGTACCTGCGTCAATAATAGGGTACGAGGAACACCTGACTCGGTATGCTAGAATGTAATACTTTATATCCTGCAAAGATGTCATGACGAGAAAATTACATGTCTTCAACAACGGTTAAATTATTGGAATACTAGCTAGTGGATTTGAAGTGCAGGGTAATGATGGATCAAGCATAAAGCATTTTACTCAATAAGCAACGAGAATACGCATTACCGCACAACCCAGTGGCACGTCAACCCAACAGCACTCATTGATGCTCACAACACCCATTTGATGGGACTCGAAATAATTTGATAACCCCGACCTATAATAAAGAGTATTCTATACTGTTCTATCTTCTACGCAACACATATTCACTCACATTTAAACAGTGTAAGCCATTATGTTGTATTAGTTCCACTGCGTGCCCATTAATCTAACTTCACTGAACACTATTGATGTCACTGTGGTGGTGGTTGCTCATGCACCCACACCTTTCTTGTTATAACAGCTGAACACAGTTTAGTGGACACAATTGACATCCAAATGCGAACTTTCCATTTACTATTTAATGACATGAACACGATTTCACCTAAACACTTTTCGGAAAATATCCGACTTCTCCCATTAATCGAAATTATCACATAAGATCTCTTCTTATGTAAACATTATTTTAGTCATTCTTAAACCAAATTAACATCCGCTAATATACTTTCATAATGCGACAGGTCACAGAATCAAATCGAACGCAGTACACACACCATTTGGCATACATTGTATGTACCCGTAAATGTCGTTGTGAAGTGTCTCCTACCAATATTGATCCTATATATGATGTCTTATTGATGCAAACATCAATGCAACACATTAATGGACACGTTTTAATTGACATCTATGTTTCCTTTTACAACTTCGTTATCAGTGTTATTTACACCCCGAATAAGATTTGATTGGTCTCTCACGGGACCGACAAAGAATATCAATGACTAAAATCTTACCTGATATACAGATGATGACATTGGCGTGAAGAATAATAAATAGTTCCCAAATAATATCCATTCTCTGTCTTCATGCCAAGTGCATTACGCTCTGGTATTTTCTGTAGTTCGTGTGTAGTTTTTGTTAGAAACTCAAGTAACCTATCAGTTGCCGACGTCGAGTCCTCCCAGTCTGTAGCCCGCTGTACAGCTTCCACGAGGTAATTTCCACTCCAAATACATAGCAATGTCTATCTCAAAGACATGACGCTACACTCTCATAAGAAACTACAATCTCAGAGAGAACGGAAGTTAGAATCCTGAAATCAAAAGTCAGTTTGTGTTCAATCAGTCGTAGAGTTCCAATATTTACTGCCAAGACCGTCCATAAATGTAGGCAACTCCCCTCTCGCTTCGGTTGCAGTTCGAAAAGATGGGTTTCAATCATTCCTCGTAAACACAGCCCATGGTCAAAGAAGCTGTATTCTTTGTTATCCTAAAAAATACAGAGATGAACAGAATTTGGTTCAGAGTAATAGTAATTTAAATCCTCTGATTTACTCCATTACTATGAACGGGAAGCAATCTGTATGGGTGTTTCAAACAGCATGGACAGCATGTGTTGGAGAGAGCAGGTGACAGGACTGGCGCTCATCTGCAAGGGGGCGTGCTTCCCTCATTCATGCCGTTCATCGAGAGTTGCGTAGACAAGGCCAACTTGCCTCGCGCAGTGAAGCGCTTTTCCCGAACATAAACCAGCTGCACTCATTACATATCATGACACGTAGGAATAGGGAGGCAACACAGCCACCCCGGTTATTAGAATGTCTGATAACATCGTAGATCAAATTGAAACCGTATCCCCCAAACCAGCGTTGCCGGTTCACAGGCTAGACCTCCATCCTGCCAAACAACACACTTGCAGTTGTTTTGAAAGTAACGAGCCCGTATAAATGTACCAACATTGAACATACGGAACCAAGACTGCCGTCTCTACCTACCTTATCCGGGGAGAAAACAGAAAAAAAACTTTAAACACCAGCATAATATTCTACAGCCTTCAGGAAATCCTTTTCCAGAGAGTTAAAAGTGACGGAGTGTAAAAAAGCCGTGATGGTTATTTTTCTCTCACGCGGGAACCAGGTTATACCTAGAGTCCAGGGTGAAAGCTTTCATATTATTGGAAATGTTTCTTGCGCGCACACGCAGGCACAGGTGGATGGGATACTGTAGTACCCATTACTCATGGTAAGGGGTGGAGCTGGCTTTGAGAAAGAGAAGTAATGCGGGCAGCACACTTACGCACTTACCGCAGGCTTTGTTATAATGATTGGTGGTAATACAATACAAATTACATCCATTCAGTTTTGAGACTCCAAACTGCGTATGTTTGTATTGTTATCAGCAAAACGTAATACTGTTTCTAAAGTGGCTTTATGGTCCCATCTCAATGTTTTGGTAATGCTGCTGTTGATTTACGTTTCTCGTTTAATTTTGGCAACTTCCTATGCGTTGTAAGAGTTAGTAACACCACCCCGCCCAAAAGAAGAAAAAAGATCTAAGATGGCTTAATACATAAGTTAGTGTTTACAACAATTTTACCCCTTGTGGCAAGTGTAGTGAAGTTAATGTGTCAGTGATTTATGTTAGTTGACTAAGCAGACGTTTACATCTACAACACATTAAAGCTTCTTCACACCAGCTTCCCAGAGTTTATTCAAGAGACTAGGGGTTTAGCCCAGACACAGACCAACCACACCTCAAGAGACAAATACAGCTAAATTGCATGTTTTGGAAGAACACTTTATTCAGTTTCAGTATCTATCCTTTTCTGTTAATGCAAAACCATACTCTTTGTTTTTCCAGGTGTCTCCATCGTATTTTACTATTCGTCGTCAGTCTCTGGGTTTTTCTTGGTGTCTTCATCATATTTTACTAAATGTTGTCTGTCTCTGTTTCTTTCCTGGTGTCTTCATCATATTTTACTAAATGTTGTCTGTCTCTGTCTCTTTCTAGGTGTCTCCATCATATTTTACAAAATGTTTTCTGTCCCCCAAACTCTACAGTTGGCACAACACAGTCAGACAGGAAACGTTCTCCTGGCATTCGTCAAACCCAGACTCGTCCATCAGACTGCCAGATAGAGAAGCGTGGTTCGTCACTCTACAGAACACGTTCCACTGCTCCAAATTTAATGGCCGACGGAATACAACTGGATGCAAATAAATAGATTTCAATCCCCAAGATTGTAAAATCCTTTGTCCACATAGAACTTTATTTGAAGACATAATTTCACAGGTATCCCACATACCTTTTTCAAAGGTAGCAGGGTGGCTACCATCAAAATATGGAGGCTTCTTCTATAAGTAACTCATGTCAGCCTTTTATCATATCCTTATATCAGCATTTTGTCTGCTTGTCTAAACATTTCTTACAACCTTGCAATTGTACCAATGTTTCTCAAGTCAGAGCTGACTGTATCTTTTACATTTGTGAATCCCTCTGAGACATCATGGAACACAAGTAATGTGGGAGGACTGAATTGATGGTCAATCAATAGAGTACACAAGGTTTTTATAAGTTGCTCCTTTCCACATCAGAGGGGCAGATTTGAGCAGACTATAGCCCAATTCAACTAATCTCATCTGATATCACATTCTCTTTACCAAGTCCTGGGTACAGTCAATGTTTGTAAGTGTAACTTTACAAGGAATTCCTTCCTTGTAGCACAACATGACTTTTTCTTGCACAGGACTGGAGGATGTAATGTGTAATTTCAATAATACATTTCTGTATGTGACTCAAATCTTAAAAACAGGATAGGCATCACAAACTATGATGCCCGTCTCTCTGCACGCTCTACTTTAAGCTCTATGTAAGCCTTTGAATACAAGGTTTTAAATGCTTTATATTAAACGGAGATTTAATAAATAGACTGACTGATAAAGAGATGTCACCATACTATTGTTTGATTCAGTAACAATTAAAGATGGTAAAAAGCAACTGTTAATTAGTGCATACATTTTAAAATAGCTGCTTAGACACTCTTCTAACACTAAAAATAATTTAAAAAAATATATGGTAAAAATATAATAAAATGAACCATACATTTACGGGCAATACGCATTACCAGCATGATTACAGATGTCAGAGAGTTCAAGGTGATCAAGGGTCTAGAAGACACATGGTTGCCTTGCACCCAGGTTGACATAAAAGCACCACCAAGAAATTGAGCAAGCCAACATAACTATGATTTGTATTCAACATCTTGGACAAAGCACCTACCGTGTACTTAGTATTATGTCAATCTCAGAAAAACTTTTTTTAGTTGAGTTGTTGTATTTGTTAGTAGGCATTGTGTACAAGGTTGAATTAATTATTTGACTTTGTATGGTTAATAATGAGCGTTTAGACATGCAAACAGCAATAGATGTTCAAGAGCATTAAGTAAGACAGCAAGTGACATTCACCAAGTCTTCTTAAAATGGGCATAGGATCATAAAATACATTCCAGTTTTCCAATGTGTACTCATTCTTAATTCCAATTCCAAAGTACCAATTTAGGATAATTGCTATGAAATACTGATAAATGAGACCCCAGGTGTTTTTTTTTTATTGTTGAGGGACAAAAAACACTTTCCCACTTCTCCTACATTAACAAAAATGAATGACTAGGCATAAATTGCTTTCCATTCATTAGGTTTTGTACGGAGGCATTTGAAGGCTCAAAGTTTTTTGTTTGCATGTCAAGTCCGACCATGTTATCATTGCAATTTCATCAAAATAATTGGCCAAATTGTGACATTGTATGATGAACGAGCCATCTGCTTCAATGAAAGATGTAGTTGAGTTGGCCTTTCTGCCTATTATTTCATTTAAAATTCTCCAAAGCTTTTCCATTGTGCGTTATAAATTAAAAAAAAAATCATAATGCAGTTTCATCTTCTTGTTATGAGACATAGCTCCACGATCTGCAGTACGTTTGCCAGTTAGATTTAACTGAGAGTAGTCCTTGAACAGCCCCAGCCAGCATGTCCAGATGGGTTTTTATACAAGCTTAATTGGTTTCAACAGGGCATGGGCCATAACTGGTTATCGTAGCTGGTACCTAGTTGGGGTAACATTTTGGGCAAAACATAGACAAACCAAAGTGTGTAATAGGGTGGGTCCCAAATGGACCCTTCTTTACTAATGGGCGGTAAGCAGACAATCAGGTGTTGGGACCCAACTTACAACTTGATCTATACCATGCGTCCCAAATGGGCCTTGAATTCTTTTTGGATGGGCTGTGTGTGGGCAATCAGGTAAGGGATTGTCTATGGGACCCAACGTATGACTTGATCTATACCATGTGTTCCAAATGGGCTGTTAATTATTTAAATTGATCTGGTATTTCGGTATTTTCAAGTACCAATATTACCATAACAAAAATAAAATAAAACTTGCTTTGCTATTTTGATAAATGCTGCTCTAAGCAATTCTCCCCTTTTCAATTTC
Organism: Novumbra hubbsi; assembly: GCA_016801125.1. NCBI lineage: Eukaryota > Metazoa > Chordata > Actinopteri > Esociformes > Umbridae > Novumbra > Novumbra hubbsi. Next base: position 105,732 of record JACXGK010000134.1, on the reverse strand, counting down.
TGAGATATTCTATGTAGGATCAAATCAGGATAAAAAAATAAAAAAATAACAAAACCCCAAAATAACAAAAATATTAAGCCCATTGAATTGTTCTGAAGCAAATGATCCCCTCATGCGTCATGTCTCAAAATCCACATTTCTAGAGAGCCACAAAAAAATAGTTTACAGCAAGGAACCGGGTGCTCAAAATGCTGAGACATTTTCACCAATTTTCACCAGGTAGGCATCAAACTAGCCAGATTGTTTGAGCAGTTATTTTAGCTGTACCTCTTTCCATCTAACACCATCTGACCTTTAGCAGAGCATGTACATAGTAGGAAGTTTGTGACGAGAATGGCGGTAATGAAATACATGTGTAAACCTGCCACTTCTATGTGACATAGAACACTTCAGATTCCAACAAGACTGGAAACAGAAGAGTCAGTGTGTGTAACAGACATAAAGAGAGCAGTGCAGCTGGACATTACATGGTTAGTGTAGTGACAAAGAAGGAGTCCATTTAGAGGTAGTTGTTCTCAAAGTTCACAAAAGTTATTTACTAGACCTCCATCCTGCCAAACAGGTTCATCAGATGTGTGTTGTTGGTGTTGTAGGGGTGTCTCCCAGTGCATGTGTGTGTGTTGTGTGTGTCTGCTCACACAGCCGGCTAGAAAATCACAGATTATTGATTGTAAGTCCACTTTAATTTCCCGTACCAGGCCAGATGCATTTGTGGTCAGATGACAGAGCTAAGCAGAGGGGTCCATTCTGAAGCGACACAGTGGTGCACCAGCCAGCCAACCAGGTAAATGGGAAGTGACACAAACACATGTTTAATGTGCTTCTGATATAGAACCACTCTCACTTAATAAATCGAGAACTATGATGGACTGGACTGAGCTAGCATTGCCTATCTCATAATACTCCCTGGTAATTATATTGATGCTGACCGGTCAGCTAATGGACAAATCTCAACTTTAGCCTCAGGGAGAGACAAATGGACAGAGCGGGGAAAAGCAAATTAACACAGAGGAGAATGTTATGGAGGGTAGAGAATGTAACATGCATTGGCCTAATTATGATTAACGTAAAATAGATCTGTTTGACTCAGTGTCCTATTTATTCTCAGTAGTCTCTTTTATGAAGCGTACAAGTTAAAATACCATGTGTGGTGTGTGTCTGTGCATGGCTACATCCGTGTCCTGAGTAAAGGCTGTACGTTTAAAAAGAAGTGTACATTTTGTATTTTTGTTTTTTCAGCAAATGTTCTTATTCAAAACAATTTACAATAGATAGGTAGAAAAGAAAAAAAATATATTTCCTAACCAATAAAGTAGTTATAAGCAAATGAGGAAGACAAATAATACAAAGCATCAGATCTCAAAAGAATGGTGGGGTAGAAACCTTTACAGTTGCGATGTAATTTAGAAAATGGACACTGCTTTCCTGGCTTCAAGGAGATTGCTGGTTCAGCCCTTGGGGTGGAAGGACAGAGAAAAGTTTTGACTGAGCAGATGGAGAACCTCCCTTCTGTAGGGGCGTGACAAACAAGAAACCAAAAACATTACTTCAGGTCGGGATGTAGTGCTTGATCGTTACCTATAGCGTAGGGTAGGGAGGGGAAACTCCTTTTTGCTGCTGTGTAGGAAAGTGCCATATCGTATTGTCGTAGTGGATGCAAGCTTTTACTGTAAGCTGGTGGAGTGTAAATTGGAAGGAGGCCCTGATAGAACTTCTGAAGGCCAAACCCGGCATGTAGACAAGTTGCAGGGTTTTGGTAGCACACTCATCGGGAAGCAAGACAGTGACTAAAGATACTGCCACAGCAAGTGTTCAGTCTCAAAAGTGTAACATTCTTGATTGTCTTGATTCCAGACATCAATTAAATGAAACCCATCCATTTGTTTAAGGTGAGACATAAGACACAAAGACCACACAATGAGTAGGCCTGGAAGATCATTACGATAGAAGATATCCTGTGTGTGGTGAAGAGTCCATGAAGTCAAGATTTCCGGCAGTTATGCAACTGAATACCAAACATACCTAAGTGCATTTTGAAATGATTTAAACCCGTCTCAAGATATGAAAGCTACATTTGAAATGCTTGCACTGTAATATCATGTAACGCCCATGTACCGTGGTGCATCGGTCCTGTCAGCATCGCATTCTGGTAGGACGAAAGAAACCGGTGCAGCGGCCCCGTCCCTCCTCACCTGCCCCTCGTGACAATTCACCAGGGCGTCCATGAAGAACAAGCCGCCATGGGGTGAGCATGGACTGGACAAAACTCACGGCCGATGAGTGTCTATGCACGTGCCTGCACAGACTGTGGCTACAGGGAGCATTGGCTGCCTATAAAGCATGGAGACCCTGTAGGGTACAACGCTGGCATACGTTTTTCCGTGAGCTGTTTGCCGCTCTTTCTTTCTCATTAAATTATAGGAAATATAAATTGGATCAATCTTAACTATAGCATTTCAAGCGATTAATTACAATTATTTTGTCATAATTCAACAGCTTCTAGTCACAGCACAATGAAAATCTGCTTATAGAAAGGGACCGCTTCCATCAGTTATTCAAAGACATTCTGAAAAACAATGATATCACCACGTTCACCATCTACATCTGCACGTACCCAATTATATATTGTATATTCAATTGATTACATTTTATTTTCAGTGTATCCCGATACTAATTCTGGCAATTCTGTTGTTTCATCTCCTAGGTCCCTGAGACCATTTACTGTACCATGGATAAACATTTATTTGCAGGTATTTTAATATACTGACTTCTATGATGAAAGTTATGTAAATGCACATGCAGAAGTGATAAAACTGTGGACCTAAATACTTCTCCTGTATGACTGTTAACATAATTTTCTCTTTTTTAAAGCCAATGTTAAACACATTTCCTTGATTGACAAGACAGCATTTAAAAGAATAAACCAAATCCATTATTTCTTGAGGGCATCTAATTACTGATAGCTTCAGGCTTTTTAATTAAACACCCACATATATATATATATATATAAAAATAAGGGAACATTTAAATCACACATCGGTTCTCGATTAAGGAAATACATAACAGATCAAAATCTTTATTGTATATTAAGTAATTAGTTGAGAACAAAATTCCATAACCTTGATCAATGGAAACTAAAATCTCCAACCGAGGGTGAATTCAAACACTCACCTAAAATCACAGTAAACACTTCACGGCCACTCATAATGTGACTCAGTGGTGTGTTAAGCCCCCACGTGCCTGTATGCACTCCGGACAACGTCTGGGCATGTTCCTGATGAGACAGTCTGTGGCACTACTTGTATGCACTAATACATCATCCCAGAGGTTCTCAATTGGACTCAGGTCTGGGGAACGTGAGGGCCAGTCAGAGGCATCAATGTTTTCATCATCCAGCAGCTGCCAACACGCTTTGGCCACATGAGGCCAGGCATTGGCCTGTACCAAGTGGAGCCCAGGGCCCACTGTACCAGCTTAACCCTTGTGCTGTCCTCGGGGTCACTCTGACCCCTCCTGCCCAAACACGGACGCCGCACAGTCGGCACAATACGCGCGAGCGCAACCCAGAGGGCCGCGCAACTGTTGTCTGGCTTCGGAGGGGGGACGGGGGGGTGTAACGTCAAGGCCGCGTTCAGCCCGATGACAGTGCAAAGCTCCGCCGGGACACAGTGA
>JACXGK010000134.1:0-101960 GCA_016801125.1 Novumbra hubbsi | reverse complement strand
CAGACAATATGTCTGAGAATTTGATTCCGGTACCTAGCAGCACTCAGGGTACCATTGGCTAGCAGGTGGTGGTCTTTGCCACCCTCCAATGATTTGCCTCCCCAGATCATCACTGCCCCACCGCCAAACTGGTCATGCTGGATGATGTTGCAGGTAGCCTAATGTTCACCACGGCGTCTCCAGACACGTTTACATCTTTCACAGGTGCTCAGTGTGACCCTGTTCTCATCTGTGAGAACAACTGGGCACCAATGGTGGACCTGCCAATTTTACATCTTCTCTGGCAAATGCTAATAGAGCTGCATGGCGCTGGGCTGTGAGCAGGAACTAGAGAAGAATCCATCAGGATGGATAAGGAGAGGGCAATTGTGTATGGCCACCATCTGCAAGACCATTCTCTTTTGGGGGGTTGTCTTTGCTGGTGCCTTTGCTGGTGCCTCTCCAGTAAACCTGCTGTAGCTTTAATTTGCAAAACAGGTGATATTGATTCACAAGTGAATTTTCATGAAATGTTATTTTTAGTGGTATTATGTACATTTATAATGTTCGATTATAAGACATAAGTTACAAGGTCCTGTCTAGTGCTTAGTCCTCAGGACTGCTAGGCTAATTGAATAGAGATAAGAACTATTGTCATTGAAGCAAGACTCTATGAGTCACTCAATGAGCTATTACATTCTAGACATTAACATTTTATAAACACTGCAATGGTTGTCCTTTCTAAACGTAATCCTTGTTTAAACAAACCATTTTGTAAACCAACCGTTTTGCATACACTTGGTAAATTGTTTCATCACCCCATCACCCCCATCCTTCTAGAGCCAGATAACTTGATAAACATTTTGTCTCATCTATCAATCAAACAAATGGTGTCTGTCAGGTTTAAAAATACTCTCTCCTTGTACTTATCAGCTAAGCACTGCTAATGACAATTGTTTCATCCACACTAATTGCAGCCATGTCTGATGTGGAATTATGTTTCAAACATTTTCTTATTACTAAAGTGAAAACTTGATTATGAATTATAAAGCCTGGCAGGATTTTTAAGGATACAAATAATGTCTTTCTGATATAGGCCATTCACTCCCATTCATTTAAGATATATCTTGAGTATTTAAAATATGTCTTTTGTTTGATTTGACATTAATCAGAAAACCATATCGGATTAGAAAAAGCTTTAATAATGAAAGAAAATAACTGCTGATTGAATTTGGCCATGTTAGGGTGGAACATGTGTTTATACTTATACAAAATAGTGGTAAAAAATGTTCAGATCCTCAGAACATTTTACTTCATAACAAATTATATGTTGAAAGGTTGTTCAGTTTGATATTTAACAACATCAATAATTGTAAGTGGACATTAGATTGATGTCGGAAAATATTTGTAAAAAAAGTAAAGAAGTTTGCTTGTGTGTGTATTCATCCCCATACACATTCATGTTTGGTGGCAGAGCCAACTATTTTTAAGGCTTTTAGTAAATTTAGCAACTTGCACATTGTCGGGGTGATTTTGGCTCGTTCTTTGCAGATTTGGTCAAGGATTTTCAGGTTAGTTGAACAACAAGTACATGCAGTTTTGAAATAGTGCCACAGATTGAGATCAAAACATTGATTGGGTCGCGGTAGGACATGAATCGTTCTGTCCTTGAGAGACTCCAATGCTGTTTTAGATTTCTGCTCTGGGTTATTGTCCTGCTGAAAGGTTCTTTGCAAGCTTTTCAGTGTTTGTGCTACTAGGCAAACATCTTTTTCCTCACCACCATCGAAAAAAGGCTGGGGTTTTATTCAGAGCTCCTGATACTGTATGATTGACTGCTGCACCATTTTTTTTATCCCAGCCACTGAACTCTTTAGCTCCTTCAAAGTAACTGTTGGTCTCTCCGTGGCCTCTCTGTGGCTGTGCTCACTGGGACATCCAAACACTTTGATATATATATTTATATATTTTACTATTTTCATAATCTATGTATTTTTATGAATTTTAGGCTTCATTTTTATTCAGATTCACAGCCTAACTAATTATCTATTAACAGCAGGGTTTTCTTGAAAAAGTTACTACAACTTTAATGGTTCATAGGGGGAGGCCAATGGTAAGATAAGTGTGTCCTTATTAGGGCGATATCATGGTATAATGGTAGCTTCCACAGCACAGATGATGCCTACTTATGCAAGAAACATATTTCACTTGTTTTCCCCTCCATGTCACCATACAATATCTCAATGATACATATTAACTTCAAAATGGCAGTCAGCCTGCAGGGATACACTGCTGTTCAATAGAACTTTCTAGCTGGTTTGGTTAGTCTCAACCACCTGGCATGCTACCTCAACTACCAAATGATAGTGAACTGAAGAAAGGAATCATAATTTTGTCTTCTAGTGAGTATTGTTTTAATTGTCTGATTTAGGGAAATGGTAAACACCTTCTTATTGGCATCTGACTTTAAATGTAATCCAGTGTTGGCTTCCAAAATGCCATGTCCAAATGCTACAATAATTCAAGAACATCCCACAAGCTTTTTAGAGGAGATGAACTCCTACACAAATTAACCTGCTAAACACAGCTCACCCACACACCAGTTGGTGATTTTACACACGATACATGCAGAGCCCACAGTGAAGAACAAGTTATTTTTAAACTAAGAAGGGAATAGCTTGATTTCCTATTCAAACGTAAATACAGTACTTGTGGACACACCAACGTACACACATTCAATCTTTTGTTTTGTTTACCAAAACATGTATCTTCTGCTGGCATATTAATAAGTATGGAAGTGTAGATTTCCCCTTGTTAATATCTATGTTGACTTCCTAAACTGACCATCTCATATTTTGGTAGTTTGGCAAAAATCTAGTAGTTTGGCAAAAATGTATCTTGTAGTGCCAGGTTTGGGGTTTGTGGGCAAGGTGAGATTGACCTCCTTGATCTACTGCTGATTATTTAGAAAGAGTTATGCTAAGATAGCAATACCCTAATACCATACGTTTAGTTTGATTAAAACAGAACACAGATTATTTTAATTGTTTTACTTTCCAAACACTGAGGACATTTTCTGGGATTATGCAGAGCAATATAATTATGATAATCTGCTACAGAATTGAGCCATGAGAGTTCCCATTTCAACAGGGACATTGTTCTGAGATTATCCACTTAAATTAGTCCATAACACAGATTAGGGCCTTTTATGGGGAAAAACATTTCAGTTTCTTGCAATAATTCCCAGTTTGTAATGGAGAAAATACTGCAAATAGTAATCGACTATTAACCTGATGTTGTTGTGGAAGACACCTCAGTCGCTCAGCCAGAGAAAAATACAAACACTCAGGAGTCTGAGGATTTAAAATACACTTTAATCATAAAGTCAAGTTGATTCTGCAGAAACAACTTTTATTTCACACTAAAGCACACATATTTACGTGAAATTAACTGGCCGTCCCTTCATGTTAATCTATTGAGAAATGTTCTCTGATTTTTCAACATAATGTTTTCTAGCCAGGGCTGTTAAAAATTTGTGACGCAAAATATGGAATTCTCTGAAAAAATAACGAAGCCCCTAGAGCTCCCGTTCAATGCATTTGACAGTATTTCCGAAAATATTCATTGTATCCATTTGATAATTTCCTTACAATTATGGCAATTATGCTTTTAATAATTTTGTACACACTTTAGATTATGATTACTTGTAAATGCAATTTTGGGTTACTGTGTGGGCGAAGAACAATAGACACTCTGTTTCACACAGATCAGACTTCTGTGTGTGTGTCTCAAGGGCAACCTTGGCTTCACGGCTAGTCCTGCAGATCCCCCACATATGTGATTTACGGTCTGCACTTCGACGCACACACAGAAAGCCCAAAATGGGTATCTCAGCCTCTCTTTCCTAGCCATTAAATGTGGAAGAATCAAGGGCAGACAAAGTAATAATATGATGTCTTAGGCTTAAGTGGCCCGGTTAAACATTTTGTACATGATTCAAGTGATTACATGATATATATAAATGTTGTCTGCTCTTCATCAGGTTAATGTGAAACAACATTATTTTATAAAAAAAACATTCAATGTTAACAGTTGTGGACCTGGAGGGCCTCTACAGATTTAATAAAACTTGAATCATTAGAGAAAGACTCTCCCCCACAACTTTTCTGTGTCTTTCCAAAGATCCTTGATGATAATGTTCTGCCTGGTGTGCTACATTTGAACTGAACTCTAGCAATAACAGACATTCCAAAACTTAACAGATTCAGGCCTGTTTCAGTCAATGTCTAGAATTGCCGACTTTATGATTACAGAGGTTTGTAAGAGACCTCCATAATAGGTTATTGGAACTGTCTACGCGCTGGCCACATGAGGCATTGTCTTGCACCAGTAGAAACCCAAGGCCCACTGCACCAGCATAAGGTCTGGCCAAAACAGACCTGCTGGAAGATGTTGCAGTCACCATAACATTCACCAGAGGTCTCCAGACTCTTTGACGTCTGTCACACGTGCTCAGTGTTAACCTGCTCTCATCTGTGAAGAGAACCGGACGCCAATGGCAGACCTGCTAGATTTGGTGTTCTCTGGCGAATGCCAATTAAGCTGCACAGTGCAGGGCTGTGAGCACAGGTCCCACTAGAGGACGTCCGGCCCTCATGTCACCCTCATGACAGTTGGGTCAGTAACATGCACACCAGTAGCCTGCTTGAGGGATTTTTTTAGGGCTCTGGCAGTGCTCCTCCTTGTTTTTTCTTGCACAAAGGAGCAGAGACTGGTTCTGCTGCTGGGTTGATGGCCTTCTTTGGCACTGTCCAGCTCTTCTTGTGTAACGGCCTGTCTCCTGGTATCTCCTTCATGCTCCTGAGACTGTACAGGGAGAAATAGCAAAACGTTCTTGCGACAGCGTGTGTGGATGTGTCATTCTGAAGGGGCTTGATATTTCAATTAACTGAAATGTTGCTTACTGTTAGCCTGCTAAATTGATAGCTTACTTTGGTGTGTGGCTAGTGGCTACAGAATCTGACATTAGCTAGCTAACACCTGCCAAACTTTTTTTTTCACTATTAACATAGTAAAGCTCTGTCATGTTGTTGCTTTGTCATTATGGGGTATTGATTGATGGTTTAATACATTTCTGAGGAGAGCTATAACAAAATGTGAAAAAGAGAAGAAATCTGAATACTAAACGCACTGTACATCTATCAGCCGATGTCTAAGCTACCAGAATGTACCAGGAAGATACATTTAGTGAAGTCCATCTACTGTAGATGTCTACTCTTAGTCATGACTCGCTTGGGGCAATATAATCTGTGCTTACATAGTACACTCTGTAAACAACTCTGTTTATCTTGACTTGATAACCTTGTGTATCTTGAAATATAAACATGTTGTGAAAGCTCTTATGGAGGTTTGTGCACTACATAATGGTTTGTCATTCCTACAGTATGTGCATATTCTGAGAATATTTGTTTTGTGGTGACCTAAAAGCATAATTGCTAATGTACTATTCCATTAACCTAGTGGCCTACAACATTATTGGTCCATGAGCATGGGATGGTTGCTAAGGCTCTCTTGGGCAGACATTGTCTCATCACAAGTTTATAAAGGTTGTGACTGAATTAGACAATGTTGCTCGTTTTTAACATTTTTGTTACAAAAGCGACATTTACTCAACCCATTAGCAGAGTGTTTTGAACGTTTGTTTCTTTTTTTGAGGAAACATTCTTTGCAATGTACAGTCATAAATTTGGAAACTAGTGCTGTAATACTAATGTTTCATGTTGTCAGTCTTTTTTTCATTTCTCTATCCAATTCATGCATCACGACAAATAAGCAGTTATTCATCACTTTAACATCTGAAATCCAGTGCATTCTGGAATGTTTTGGACTCTTGGTAAAGATCAGCAAGGCTCTGAAAATATGTGATCTTCCTCATTAGCTTGATCTTGCAACCATTATCTGAGAAAATAATTCCTCTGTAAAAACACTCTGTGTATAAACCTTATACAATCATTCAATTTATGTGATATTATTCATGTTCATCTTAGGAACTTAAAGGGATAGTGCGTCTTACTGTTCATATTTGGATTAAATAACACTGAGCATTGTACAAATTTATGAATTGAAACGGTTTGTTTACAGGATCAGCCTTCACTTTGTAATCTGACCTTCAGGTTTATAAATTAAGCACTGCCCCAAACCACTACGTAGCATTTGCTAGCTACTGATGAGATCTTTGCCAAATAACAGAGGCTGTGTGTGGTGGCTACAGAAAATGGTCTGCATAGCGCCAGTAATTAACCAAATTCTGACATTTTTCATCAGTATGCAGGCAATTAAGTTATGATATCCTTACCGATTACTGACATTTAAAAAAAAAAAATCCGCTTGCAATGCAGCTTTTGTTGCTCAGGATGCACAGCTGCAATTTATGACAATGTAAATAATTGATTGTTGTGAAAAAGGAATCCTTGGGTCAAGGAAATATTTCACAAAAATATACATCTAGAACGAACTATCCCCTAAAGTGCACTTTGGTATGAATATGCCCTATGCCCTTAAAGTGTAATGTAATGATGTTTGTTAGGCCAATGACAGTAATTGTCGCTCTCCTATATTATCTTCAATATCTTTCAATATCAGCTCAAGATTAAATGTGCTATTCTAAAATCTCACATTCTAAAATCTTAAAGCCTGAATTATGCTATATTGTAGTAAGTATTAAAACAATTCAGCGGTGTATCCCTGCTGGAATACATGTGGCGTAAATAGACATACTATGTGCAAATTGGGTTTGTCTTGTTAAGGCAGGTGTTAGGAGTATCAGCTCTAATGAACTGAATGAAATGAAGTCTAAGATGCTGCAGGTCCTCAGTTGGGTTACAGCTTAATGATTGAAACTGTTGGCTCCAGGCAGCATAGCTGTGAGGGAGGCCATGTCACTCGTTGTGGTGATATGTTGTTGGAGCAAATAATGGTCAAAAAAAATATTGATAAATGTCTTAATGTAGGTGTAGAAAACAGGTTAGTCAAATTGTAGTAAATTATTTCTTGAGGTTGCATCCCCACTTATTGGGTGTATTTTTATCCAAATACCCAAATTCTTTTTTTGGTATCTATAAACATTGTTAGAAACCAATGTTTCTGAGAATAATCTGATGCTTTTTCTCCACAGCTATATACAGTACATCCGGAAAGTATTCACAGCTCTTCACTTTTTCCAAATGTTGTTATGTTACAGACGTATTCCAAAATGTATTCAATTCCTTTTTTTCCTCAAAATTCTACACACAATTCCCCATAATGAAAACGTGAAAAAGTCATTTTAGAAATGTTTGCATTTTTGTGAAAAAAAATCATATGTACATGTGTATTCACAGCCTTTGTCATGACACTCAAAATTGAGCTCAGGTGCATCCTGTTTCAACTGATCATCCTTAAGAGGTTTCTGCAACTTTATTGGAGTCTACTTGTGCTAAATGTAGTTGATTTGACCTGATTTGGAAAGGCAAACCCCTGTCACAGAAGCCACTGCTCAGTAAAAGTCTGATAAAACAAAGATTGAACTCTTTGGCCTGAATGCCAAGCGTCAATGCCAAGCGTCATCACCTGGCCAATACCATCCCTACAGTGAAGCATGGTGGTGGCAGCATCATGCTGTGGGGTTGTTTTTCAGCGGTAGGAACTGGGAGACTGATCAGGATTGTGGGAAGATGAATGCAGCAATGTACAGAGACATCCTAAATGTAAACCTGCTCTAGAGCGCAATGGACCTCAGACTGGGGAGAATATTCATCTTTCAACAGGACAACGACCTTAAGCACACAGCCAAAATAACAAAGGAGTGGCTTTGGGACAACTCTGTGAATGTCCTTGAGTGGCCCAGCCAGAGACCAGACTTGAACCCGATTGAACATCTCTGGAGAGATCTGAAAATAGCTGTGTACCGATTCTCCCCATCTAACCTAAAGGATCATTAGAGGTCCTGCAAAGAAGAAACTGCCCAAAAATAGGTGTGCCGTCATACAAAAAAGTATGGAGGCTGTAATTGCTGCCTCAAAAAAGTATTGAGCAAAGGCTGTCAACACTAATGTACATGTTTATATTTTTGTTAGTAATTTTTGAAAATCTATGAAAAATATGAAACATTTGTCATAGTAGGGTGTGTAGGATTTAGAGATCTGTTTTTATTGAATTCCATTTTGCAATAAGGCTGTAACATACCAAAATGTGGAAAAAGTCAAGCGCTGTGTATACTTTCTGGATGCACTGTAGTTAAGTGTACTGTATATACAATAACCTAAACCCTAAATGCTTTCTGTTTCATGGGAATGTATTTCACCCACAGCACCACACCCCCTTTTAGCGGTCTCATTACTTACCCAGTCATTTCCCCTCGTCACAATTTTCACTCAGTCTTTTAGCCATCCTTCTCCTCCTCTCTCCCTCACTTCACCTCCCATTCTCTCTCCACAACACTAATGATCCTTCAGAACAGTGGGATTAACTGAGGCAATGCCCCTTAGAGGCTGAAATTAATTTAAAAAGAGAACTCCCTGTTGCTGTGCTCTAAAGAAGGGCACTTTCTCATTGAAGCTTCTGACATTGGGGAGTTAGAAATAATCTTGATGAGAAGATGGGATGGATGATAGAGGAAGGTAAATTAATTTAACACCCACCAAATTAATTCAAAAATGTTTCCTGATTGAGTAAACATTTGACATGTGAATGTACCGTATGTACCAGTCAGGCAATTTTACAGAACCTAATTCTAACCCTAACCTTATCAAGTAGTTGTTTGTCGACAGATACAGTTTGTTGAACATTTGTTGATGGTATTACTATCTATAAAACATTTACAGATGGAAAGCGGGACTCTCAAAACAAAGTGTAGGCCAAGATTTAAAACAGAATTGGGATCGAGTACACTAAAAGTATGCTAAAATTGTATATGAAAAAGAGTGAGGGAGAGCAGTACAATGCCCCTGCATTATGTACATGGGTATGCATTATGCACTTATGTGCCATCATTTCTTTTTTAGTCCATCATTTGTCAGTAACTGAACACCAAAATCAGAGAAGTTGACATGAAGTCAGACAGTAAAATGCCCTCCAGCATCCTAGTTACCAATATAATGGTTTTAAACATTGACAAACATTAGATCAGAAACAATAACTAAACATAGTGGACTCTGTTCTTAACATATTCTAATTTTGGGAGAGAGAACTGCATTGAGATCAGACATCTGGAAAGAAAATAAGCAGAATGTCAGCCTAGTTCCGCGTTGCTCCATCCGCTACTAACCCCAGGCACCAAGCATCCCTATGGGGAAGGCCAGCAACAACCTGATGCTTCAGATATTCACATCCAGTGGCTCCTATTTCAATCATTCCAAGTACTGTATCCATCATCAACAGCAGTTTGTGGTGGAACTGCTGTTGGCAATATTGATGTTACTAGTGGCAGATCACGCCCCTTGTTCATAGTGAGCATGTGGTCATTGAAACTGACGAGCCGACTTAATGAGGAAAAGAATGAAGGGAAAGTCTGAAATGTCTAATTTCTTTAATATGGCACCATTTCACAAAATAATTATCTCGAAGAGCAACGTCTTCCTGGCCCTTTCATAATTCCTGGGACTTTATTCGTTTCTTAATGGCCTGTAATAAAAACATGGAATTTGTAGAGAGTCATTTGTAGTTTCATGACAAGCTTTAGGCCATTTAGCACATTTTACAGGCTGCATGGGAACTGAAATGTATACGGAAAAAAAAGAATGATGGATATACATTGCTGTCATGCTCCCCACCCCCTCCTGTAAGCCCCCACACACACAAACACAAGAACACACCTTTGCCTTAGTGTTCAATTTGTAGGTCAAGGGCCCTTGAATGGTAACATGAGCTTGAAACGTTATCATGTGGATATTACTGGATATGGAAACCCTATTAGATCAGTTACGAATAAGAGATAATGGAACACACAGCTCATTATCGTTATCCCATTAGTTCATGTAACAGTAGTTTTAATGGACCTGTAATTATTGTACATTTTCCTTTGATCTGTTAATACGTTTAACGTCAGATAACATGGAGAGGCAGCCTAAATCATCAGATTTCGCCAGCTACTTGATCTGCAACACAAGGTGGTGTTAAGAGTCTTGATGCATAGCTACATTGTCCATGATGGGCTGAAAGGTGGTGAAAGGAATTGAGACAGGTCATTTGGGATATTGTTCTGGATGTTTCCAAAGGAACATGGCAGGTAGGTTGGCCCGAACATTGAGATCATGGCTCCATGGGTGTACTACGTTTGTGCTAGTATACTTGCTAGTATACTTGTATAAAGAACTGACGCTGTTTATGGATTGCTATTGTAGGATCACAATGATATTGTTGGTAATACCGTATACGATCTGCGTTTGAGGCCTCTGCGATTGGGACTGTGGGCTGTGGCACATTTCATTTTCGTTGCTCATCCTTTACTTCAGTAGAGTCGATCCCATCTGGATTACCAATTATTTTCTTAGGCCAATCCTGTAGAACTGCTGGTTGAAGCTTGATTGTGGTTGAGAGGCGGTTGTTATTATATTTTGTCTCACACATGACTAAGCTAAAGCAGATACAAGTTGTGAGAATCCATCCATTAAAAATAATCAATTTAATGCATTGATATGAGAAGGGTGTGTGTAGTCTCTTTTCAAAAAATAAATCAAGCAAGCAAAACAGTCTGCTTGCAAGAGCATGCATTAAAAATTACCCCAAACATGGATATTCATTAAGAAAAGTTACGGTCCAGGAAATAGCCCAGACTTTTCCCTCAGTCAAACTAATACGATTTTTAACATACACTACAACTGATGAATGAAGACCTGTAAGCGGTTTGAGCAAGCATCCTCTGCTGAGTAGAGGTTGGCATTATATCGGTTCCTCAGAAATAAAATGATTTAGCATAATTTTGTGATTTCCTGTTTTAACAATTGTTATTATTTCTGTTCAAAGTTAACCATTTTGATTATGGCTGAATGAAATGATGAAGGAAGCAAAATTTTACATGTGGCAACATTAGTGAGTTCTGTGATAGCAAATGCCTTGATAGACCAAAGAACACCTAAAATGAATGACCAAAGACTTGCCACATTAATAAAAAAAATAAATCCTTCTGAGCTTTAAAGTACATTGTGTGCTCAAATGCGATGAAACGCCCCCATACTCCAAAGCTCAAAACTGGAAAGATCTTGAATGGCCAAGTCAGTGACCCAATCTGAATCCTATTGAGCATGCCTCTCGGAAGACAAGATGATGGCTACAGTACATGCCTGGCAGAGCATCAACTGGGAGATGCCCCGGTTTCAATGTCTGTGGGTCCCACACCAAACCCACAGTCATGGTATCCCAGTTGGCTATAGTTTCTCACCCCCTTTGAAAAGAGGAAAGCTGGCAACAGCTGTCAGGCGGGATTTCAGCTGTTTGCACTGTAATAACAGTTTTATACGGACGTTAGCAGGAAATAAGTTCTACACTTAAGGCTTCAGAAAAAATTGCTCTAGATATCAGAGCCCAGATGCTTTGTAAGGCTCCAGATTTTTCATCTCCTTCCATATGTTGTCCACCAGGATTGGATAAAGGTTTATGGCCTCTGATAGAATTAGTAATGGTGAAACAGTCAAGTCTGGCCTTGTGAACAATGTACGGTATGTATGGATAGGTGTATTGTAGAGCAAAGAGTTTTTATTTACCATCTCAAGGGTATCCTGCTCTTGACCCATTTGTTCAATTATGCAAAGAACGTGACCACAATAGCAATTAATAATGGATAAGTTAGTCTAGACAGTGCAGGTGAGAATTATTATACTTTTTTTTGAATACATGGGCTGAGCAATGTGGCATTACTGCAATAAAAAAGCACACGTATGCATTACATTTTGGGAAGTTCCTAATTAAGAGGCATATAACTAGGACTTTGTTACCACTGACCTTAATTGATTGCTTTTCCTTTTTATCTACTTGATTACTGCTTAATTATTAACTCCCTTAACCAAGCAATTTAGGTCTTAATTAGAAACTAGCCTAAAATAATGAAGATAGTCGATCAAAGCAAAGAAAAGAGAGAAGTGGGTCTTCTACTCCTGACCAATCAGTTACATTTGCTTTTCTACAACCAATACCAATGGTCAGAAAATCACATTTTTGGTAATAGATGTTTGCTTTGGCAACCGTTGCTGCTTAGAGAATATGCACTGAGCTTGCATGCAAGGACAAGACAAAACAAGGTAAATATTTAAGCAAAATACATGACATGTGTCATGCCCTGGCTGCGAGCCCCTGGCCATTTCAGGGCAAGACTGTTAGTGAGTCCTCTAGCCCTCTCTAAGCCGTTGTGGGCTCCCCAGCCAGAGCAGCTGCATTCAGTTGACTCTGATTGGGGAGCCTACTTAGGTTCAGTTTTCACCACACCTGGTGTGGTTTATTGTTTGTGTTTGTCACGACTTCACGGTTTGTCTTCTTTTAATTCATTCTCATGTGGATACGCTGCACGTTCTTTGTATTTAGTTTTAGTTCTGTTTGCTGTGTTTTTATACAGCACTTTTTACGTTTACAGTTCGTGTAGTCTTTGTCTTTTGTGTTTGAATTAAATTCACCTTTTCATTTCAAAAATGTCTGCGTACTTATTCAACCAATGCTATTGATATGTTTAATATTCCATTCCTTTTTAAATGACCTGGTGTGGCAAAACGATCTCAGGGCTTTGCACCACTTATCATGTGAAAAGGGTAAAGAGACCTCTGGTGGCATGTTGTGTGTGTGCTATATAAAAGCTTAAAGCAAGCATTAGACCTACAAACTAATAGAACTGTTTGCGGAGTTCCCTTTTCAGTGAAGTTCTCCACACACTGCCAACGTTGCAGATCTTTTTCCTAGGGTTACCCTTCGGTCAATCACTTGAGACGTGTGATATTACTGTCCTAGTATTTCCTTATTGCCATGTCTTACTATGTCTTTGTTTGTCTTTGCATTGTGAATATTGAACACAGACAAAACAAAATGAGGGATCCAAGGAAGGAATGTTTCATTGCAGCAAATGGTTCCTAAATGTAGTTTGAATCAGGCTTATATGTTGTAACTTGCGCAGGACAAATTCAACAGTGTGCCCCCTTTTCACCCTACCCTTTTATCTGCAACCCTGTGTCATTCAAATCCAGGTTTTTCACACAAACATGAGTTCATTAATACATGCAGATTACATTAACTGGTACCCACAAATTCATCCAACTCTGGGTACGCAGAAACATGTTTAATTGCCAGAATATTGCCATATGCCCTTACAGCCCTATTCTGGAATGGATTAAATGAATCTATTTAATATCCTCTAATGACCAAGCAAATGTCATGCCCTGGCTGCGGGCCCCTGGCCATTTCAGGGCATGCCGGCTAGAGCGGCCTCTACCCCTCTCTATGCCATTGTGGGCTCCCCAGTCAGAGCAGCTGCATTCAGTTGACTCTGATTGGGGAGGCTACTTAGGCTAGGCTACAGCCACACTGTGTGGTTTATTGTTTGTTTGTATGCAACTTCACGGTTTGTCTCTGTTTTATTTCCAATTTCAAGTGGATGCGCTGCATGTTATTTGTATATCGTTTTAATGTTTGTTTCAACCCTTTCATTTTACGTTTACAGTTTCGTGTAGTTTGTACCGTTTGTCTTGGATTAAATTCACCCTTTACTTTCATAAATGTCTGCGTTTGGTTCCGCTCCACACCGAAACCGTGACAGCAAAAATATATTTTTTTAATATTTCCAAATATTATGTCTCTACAAATTCACGAGTTGTAAATTCCACTGATTGGGTATGATTTAGAAAGGCACTCACCGGTCTATATAAGGTCCCAGATTTGACAGGGCATGCCAGTGCAAAAGCAAGCTATGAAGTCCAAGGAAATCTCAATGACATGATGAGACCAAAATAAACTATGCCTGAATGCCAAGCACTACGTCTGGCAAAAGTGCCACTCATTAGTAATCAAGGAAATCAAGGCTTTCTGAATCACTGGCAGCTTTCGTCAAATTATGCCAGAAAACTATTCTTTCTCCCGAGGCACCTGCTGCCTTTCCACTTATCTTTTTGAAAAGGCACAATGTTAGAAGGTTTCTAAGTGTGTGTGAAGTTTTGACACTACAGGCTGCGCAATTGCTGGAGTGAACTACTACTTTTTTTTTTACTACAATTTGTAAATAAGGCAACCAGTTAGAGGTCTATGCTTGAAAGACTTAAGCACTGAACAACTGTGGAGGCCTGCGTTTTACAAGAAGCTTTTGAAAAAGCACACGATCAACATTCAACGTCATCAATCAAGTGGTATTGCTACTCATATAGCAGCGTCATCCCTTTTGCTTTGTTCAGACTGGGTTGAAATTTTGAAGCAATACCTGGCTAATATCATCCCCATAGCGGTAGGAGAACGGTGAATTAAGGACGGGCCTCAGCAGCAGGGACAGTGGGACTTATTAGGTTTGGGGATAGAATGAACAGAAAAACGCACAGACAGATCCTTGATGAAAACCTGCTTCAGAGCGCAGGATGAAAATACAGAGGGGTCCTTGAAAACAACCTTGATCCAGAGCTAGCGGGACCTCAAACTAGGAAGACAGCCAAGACCATGGTGGGACAAGTCTGTGAATGACGTTTAGCGTCCAGTCAATGCCGGACATCATCGGGGGAGACCTGAAGATCGTGGTCCACAGATACCTACTATCTAATCCCAAAGACTGTGAGAGGATATGCGGAAAGAAAATGGGCAAATCTAGTCGTGAAAGCTGGTGGAGGTATACTCGAGAGAATTCTGTGCTGTGGTCGCTGACAGTGGTGCTTCTACAAAGCACAGCATAAAGGGACTGGATACTTAGTTTTAGCTTTTCATTTTCAATAAATCTGTAAAAAAAAGAAGAATTTAAGAACTTTATCATGTTTGTAGATGAAGTGTGTCATTTTCTCATACATTTGAAAGAATTCGATAACGCAACAAAACGTGGAGAGTGAAGGGCTCTTAATCATTTCTGGAGGCACTGTACACAGCCAGAGTACCGATGTTTTGTCCCATGTGTTGCATCCCCAACAAATCCCACACAGTTGTTTTGCTAGCACGCTTTTCTCATCCAGCGTGTCCTGATCCTTTCACTGTATAAATTGACCCTGTGACTTCACAATGATGAAAATAGATTGCATCGTACCCACCGCTGTAGTGTAGCCGAGACACTTGACACATTAGAAGCCAGCTCATATCTGCAATGCAAAACTATGCCATTACACAGAATATAGATGACTTCTGGGATCCCTCCCTGCCATGGAGAGAATGCCAAGAGTAATGGAACCTAGGTGATGTGTGTGTGTGTGTGTGTTGTGCGCGCGCACATATCTGCATGTGTGCACACATACATTTTAGATGGCCGGCCATCCATATTAATGTTCGTGCCTAAGTGTGTCTGTTACTGTTCTGTTACTGTGTTTGAATTATTGAGACGTAAATGTTGTTACCGTATTTCTCATTCTGCTCCAATGAAAGGCATTTGTCAGAAGTAACTGGACCTATGGGAATCGCTGGATCAGACCGCTGAGGACAAGTGGCCTCGTTCTCCACACACCTGCGTGAGATGTTCAGAATGCTCGTGTTAGATAATAGGTCTCCGACTGTCTAGAGTGGAAAACCTTAAAGTACTGTAGCTGTGTTCGCTAGGCGAGGCCACAATTACCAGGTAAAGAGAGTCCATTTAATTCTCAACCTGTATCTCCGCATTTGCCTCCATTGATATGTCAATGCCCACGTAACCTAATAACACAACTAGTTCCCATGCCATTGGCTCTCACCAAAGCCAGTTCCCTGGGCAAATGTCACACAATCCTCAATGTGCTTCGGGTGTTTAAGGCACTGTACTTTTCTGGCTACAATTATACCTCACTGATACATCTGTTCTCCGGTGCCCAATACTGGGCCCTTTACTTGTCAGATTACTCAGATCCTATCTCAATTTATCCTCGACTTCCACTGCTATGCTTATGACGGCCCGATCGAAATCAGCAGAAAATCTCTCCCCATCGCGCGTTCAACCAGCACTGAATCATGGGCTACCGCATTAAAACACGTGTCTGCGACTTCCCATCCACTGCTAATGGCACTACCGTGTCGTCATTCTCTTCCCTGGCACGCAATTGTGGCGTCACCGCGTGTCTGCACACTCCCACCGTGAGACACAATGTCATAATTCCTCCACCTAACAAGGCGAGAGTCATCCTCTCCCCTTACTGTCCCCGCATCCGGAAGCCTAATAAGTGCATGATACACGGGAGGACTACCGCTTCTCCTTAGTGCCTTGGCATCAACTCAAGCCATAAGCTCCAAGTTGTTAAAAACTCTGCAGCCAGCCTTCTCACACGCACTAAGTCTTGGCAGCACATCTCTCCTATCCTCCCTGAATTCCACTGGCTCCCTGTGTCCCAACGCATTGATTACAAGATCCTCCTTCTGACACAACGCCCTTCAGCACCTTGCCCCCCCACCCCCCCCCCACCCCCTCATTCTCTGGGCCAACGCTGGCCACCTTTACATCCCTTGGACCTTCTCCCGAGTTTCTTCGAGCCTCTGTAAACCACTCCCTTCAGCCATAAGCCAGTCTGAATCCATTACCATCTTTCAGTTATTTGTTCCCTATTTGTTTGGTCCTTGAAAAGCCCTCTAAACATCATGTATTATTAAATGTGTATGCCTGTGCTTTAGGGATGCTTTTTACCCTAAAAACCTTTAAATGAGAAATGAAAAAAAGTATACTGGTATCAGAATCTGCGTTACTGGATTTGAGAAGAAATATATAGAAAGAAGTACTCTCACATGTGTAAATGTACACATCTTCCATCGCTACTGTACTGTATGTATGGATTTTCAGCAAAAATACATCCATTACTTTGATGTTGTAGTGTAGGTGTTTGTGTAACAATATCTGTATGTGTTTAATTTCACTGTCTTTCATACCTTAGTAACAGTACTGTTTAAAGGTTTGGGATCACATTGCCATGTCTTTATTTTTTTTACATTAAAAAAACATCATACTGATCAAAAATACAGTGTAAACATTGTTAATGTTGGAAATGACCTTTGAAGCTAGAAACTGCTAATCTTCAGTGGGATATCTACATAGGCATAGAGGCCCATTATCAGTAACCATCATTCCTGTGCTCCAATGGGACATTTTATGTGGTAATCCAAGTTATCTTTTTAAAAGAATATGTGATCATTAGAAAACCAATTATTTTGAATATCTGGAGCATCAGCAATTGTAGGTTAAATTGCAGGCTCTAAATGGCCATAAATAAATAACTTTCTTCTAAAACGTGTTAGTCTATTCTTGATCTGAGAAATGAAGGCTTGGGACTGATGCTCTTCGTGGTGCTGCGTGACCCCTCCATCTCCGGCGACTGCTGACAGAAAAAAACATTCTCAGATTGTAATCTTTTCTTTTTATTGGCCAGTTTTTTAAATTGCTAACAAGCATCGATCAATACGACTTTTTCCAAACTCTTCATACAGTCTGCATAACCAACATTCATCTTGGCCGAACAGTTAATCTCATCTTCAAAACTCACTCAAACCACCAAAACTCTTCATACACGTCTCTAAACAAGCTCTTTTGACCATAACCCTGAAAAACAATTCTCACTCAGAAACACACTGAACATAAAATACCTTAACAACAGGGAGCATTACATAAATGATGAATCTTTGAAGTTTGAATGATTTCTCACATAAATCAGTATTTCAGAATAAGAATAACACCTTTTCACTTTATCGACCGTACTAGAGTGTTCGTAACAAGAATGAATCAGAGATACAGCAATTTGCTTCAATATCCTTAATTATTTAAATATCTTTGCGTATAGTAATTTATTTACAGTTTGTCCCAATCGATTTGGAACATTTCTCCAAACTCAGGAATCTGCTATCAAAACCAATATCACAGCAAACTAAACACACTCTTATGTTGGCGAAAGAGTTTAATATTCTCTGCATAATGAAGCACTGCATTTTACAGCATTTATTAAAAATAAATGAAACCTGAAAACAACAAGTGTGTTCTTTGTTGAACAATTTCAGCTGTAGATATACAAATAAATGTTTTTCATTAAGTTCCTTAATGAGGACTTTCGTTGTATACCAATGAGTTTTCTCCCCCCCAAAAAAAGTATTAAATAAATAAATACATAAGTAAATAAATACATTTACTACAATCATTGAATCAATAAACTTTATTCATCTAGCCTCTCAATTACATCTGGCCAGAGAATTTCATCAACATCACAGCATATATTTTCACAAGTCATGCATTGTGAGAAAAAATGCTGTGAAAGCTGGATCCGTCCTTGACATCCAAAAAATATCTTTGTGTTTACAGTAAAAGGGCAGTAATTGGCTTGCAAGTACTTGAACAAACTGGAATGGCAACTCCTTCACTCCAATGGAGTTCTACTCAAAGGGCACTTTGTATACCGGCATTTCTCCTTAGAACACGATCAATCTGTGGAAAGACTGCGTTGGTAAAAGTCTGGTTGCTGTAATTTACACAGTTTGTAAACAATTAGGGCATTTGCATTTCTTGTGTTGTGTGTATTACTAACTTATCAGATATCAAATTGGGGCCAATTGAAAACATACCTTGTGCAACTGAGAATATAACAAATAACAGAGTTTTGCTTGTTGTGTTTAGAAAATGGTACACAAATGTTTTTGATTTGGTAAAGACCATTAAAAATAAGTGCACGTGTTTCTTTCTGATATATTTGTGAGATGCAGACGAGATGAAATGCTGGAGAAGTGCTTGACACCATTTGTCAAGCATGGTGGAGGCCATGTGATGGTCTGGGGGGTACATCAGTGGTGGTGAAATAGGAGATGTGTACAGGGTGAAAGGGATCTTGAAAAAGGAAAGCTTTCAGTCCATTTTGCAACACCATGCCATACCCTGTGGACTGCACTTGATTGGAGCAAATTTCCTCTTACAAAGGTACATTGACCCAGAACAGCGCTTCAAACTATGCAGGAACTTTTTTGTGAAGAATCAGTCAGCTCCAGTTTGTAATAGAATGGCCTACATATCTTATCTCAACCCTATTGAGCTATTGTGGGGGCAGTTTGACTGTATGGTACTTAAGAAGTACCAATTAAGCCAATCCAACTTGTGGGAGGTGCTTCAAGAAGCATCGGGTGAAATCTCTTTAAAATACATCAACAAATTAACAACTGGAATACCAAGGCCTGCGAGGCTATACTTGTTGCAAATGGAGGATTCTTTGATGAAGCTAAATTTGAAGGACACAATTATTATTTTAAATAAAAATCATTATTTCTAACCATTTCAACTACTATATCCTACAACAGTTGCTAACAAGCATCAGTCAATACTGAAGTAAATGTTTAAAAAACACCTCCAAAACTCACTCAAACCCCCAGAACACTTCATACATGTCTCAAAATAAGCTTGTTCTTCCAAAACAACAAAAAGATTTCCCTCAGAAACACACGTTAACACATTGACCTAAAAATTTTGATTTCCTATTCAAACTAATTTTATACTTTCATTGAAACAAGGACATTTTTAAGTGACCACAAACTTTTGAATGTAGTATAGGTCACTGATGTTTACAGATTCTCAGAATCCCTTAATACCTTAAAACAGAAAACCCGCAACAGAATGCTTTTATATCACTCTCTGGAACCAGAACCGTCTTAATTATACAATACATCCATGTTTCTGTGTCATCTAAGAGGTGGGCTTTTACTGTGTGTGGTTGTATGTGTGTTTGTGTGTGGGTGTACGCTACATCTGTTTGTGGATTGTATGAACCATGTTCACCTCTGTCTATCTGGGATTTAATGATTCTGCAACCGATAGTTCTGTGCCACGTGATCCACTGTGTAATCAAATGACTGATTGTTAGTGTTGCCACGTCCATTTTGTTGCTCTCCAAGCTTAGTAAGTAGCATCTGTGTACACTGAAGCCTGCAATATCTCACCTGTGTCTGTTATGATTATGATAACAGTTGTAACAAATGAGAGGGAAATCATAATTTCCCCCATTCTCATTACTTTTCTTTTCTTTCTCTGCACTCACTTTTTTCTGTCATCTCGATTTCACAGGATCTTGAGGGCAATAGGTCCTACCTTGGTCTCATTATTCCAACCCTTCATAGACGTTTTTTTTTATTTCCAAACAAAAGAGCAGGTGTTTTTTCTGTTTGTATGCTAATGTAAAACAAAATCGCTATAAGATCTCCTATGCTCGTGGCTTTCTGAATGTTGTATTTTCACTCTGACAAAACACTTTTTTACCAGTAGTCTTTTGCAAATCCCAAGAATTGCATCTTGCAATACCACCTTGCGATGTAGCCTTCGTGCAAGTTTAACCCTGCTCTTCCTGAGTAAGAGAGATGCACGCTTAGACAGACAGTCCAACAATGACTTAATGGGATTTATGAACCTGTCTGAGGTTATCCCATCAAACAAAGACACCCAGCCCTCTCACTTTGATCCCCCATTCTCTCGACACAGCTGCAAAACACTGACAGTCACAAATCATCCACATCAAAGTACCAGATTAACCCAACCAGATCGCTATTAGCTCCCCACTCTAAATATGCACGCCTCTTCCTGCTTCATTGTTTACGCGCATGGCTCTCATCTGAGACTTATCAAGACATTCTGTGGGTTTCGCTCGTTCTGAGGTTACCCACAATGCCTTACTGCCACAGAACCAATCTGTAAAAGCTCCTATAGTGGAGGTGTCGGTTTGAATCACAACGGGCAGACATCACAGAGAGTGGATTTGTAATACCACCCGGCAGTCTAAAAATGACTCAAACAGATTAAAAGGTGATTTAAGACCCCTTAATCTAATTTAACTGGGGAGGAGACACACATTGAGATTGGGGCAGAGGAATCCAATGCTGGTGAATTCCCATGTCATCACAAAGGCACGCCGTGCAGTAACAGTTAGCAATTTAGGTAATAAAAGTGGGACACTTCAGAACTGACTTGTAGCTTCAAAAAGATATAGAGATGCAACAAAGAACAAGAGGGGTTTCTGAGATGAGAGATATCATTGAATCTGAAAAAAGAATATGAATATGATGTGAGAATACAAGAACACTTGTAGAAAGTTGTTCTTTCCTCTTCATAGCGTGTTCCCAAATATGTCAATACATTGAAGAAGATACTGTATGTTTTTCAGGTTTAGCAATGTATCCACACATTTTACTAAATTGTTCCTAAATTGTTTATGATCGCCTTAGGCCTTCTCGAGATTTAATGTTTCACAGAGAACATAAATACAAGTGTAAAATTGGTTATAGTGTAACCCAGTAAGTCCTAAATATAGACAGTGCATTCATATTTGGGGCCGTGGGGTAGGGGACCCTTCATTATTGCTGTATGTAAAGTTTGTTCCCATCAGTCTATTCACTTAATTTCATTGCTATTCTTTCCATTAGTTGCTTCCAGTAGAGCTCATAACAATCTGTCTTTTTAAGATTTCTCACCTGTGCTGTATCAGGGTGAGGTCATCATCTTTTTGAATGAATCCCCTTGTCACACCCTGATATGATCCACCTGTCTTACCTCATGTCGTCTCCACCCCCACCAGGTGTCTCCCATGTTCCCATTAGTCCTTGTGTATATATTCCGGGTGTCTCCTTGTTCCTGTTGCCAGTTCGTCTTGTGTGTTTCGTCAAGTCGATCCGCTCCCTTGTATTCCCGGTTCTGTTCTTGCCTGTTCCTAGTTTGATTGCTCGTGTACCGAAACTCTGCCTGCCTGCCCGACCACCGTTCCGTCCATCGTCCGCCTGCAACCAACCAACCTAGCCAGCCCGTGTACCGAACCCCAGCCTGTCTGACAACGATTACCCCAGCCTGTTGTTCATCCTTCAAAACCCCTGTCATATCCACCCGTCTCCGTCTGCACTTGGGTCCACTCCCTGAGTTGTGACACCCCTCTGTTGTTGAAGCAAATAGGGATGAAGTTGATTGTCATATTCTTTAATCAATCAGATTGAGTTTGCCATGTTCTTTGACATGCTGTGTGAGGTGCCTGGAGGGCCAGTTTGCTAACTGAAGGATCTAGCTAGCACGTAATGTAGCAACATCTAAGGTTTTCAAAATCGTTATTTGTTACGTTCGGATTGTTAGATGTATTGGTTTAGTTGTTTTGTTTATGATTTTTACTTAGTCCTGTTGTTTTGGCTGAAGGAGGAGTAGATCTGGATTTTGTGGCAGATATACTGGCAAAGCCTTTTTTGAGAAGGATCCTTCAAAATAAGCTGTGAGAATGGGTCAAACAACCATGCTCTACAAAATGTACATATGGCTTACAGCGTGGGGGGAACATTGCTGTTGTGAGATTGTTCTTGTTTTTTTGGTAATGACATTGATGTGGGCTACGCAATGTCTATTTGTGATGCAGCATCCTGTCATTCTGCACAACAGTGGTAGGCTACATGCTTAATGGTTTCAATCACCATGTATTAAGGTTTCTCTTTGACCTCTCTACTTTCCCATCACAACAGCCCAAGTAACTTATTCAACTGTAAAATCCAACCCAATGTTGGTAAAATAGAATGGCGTGTGTGTGCGCATTATCACTAGCGAGCACTAGGGCTGTCATCATTATTGCGTGCACTGGGGCCCGTAGTCATTATCTTATAGCAGTGGTGTAACTTATGTAATTATCGCAATAGAAATGTCCAGTAACTTCAAACACACACCTACAGACCTACAGCAGAGAAGATCAACCGTTTTGAAGCGGGAGGTTTGCCCAGGGTTATTTGAGGGAATGCCATGGTCTTCAATTGTATCCATAATCATATCTTTCATTGATTTCACTTTTCACTGACGTAATATTCAAATCGAATTCAAATGTTAGAGAAGTCAGACTGATCTCGAGGAATTCCGTCAGTGTACAAACCGAATGTGATGATAATACAGCAGAACGGAATATCGATGCGCAGTGGCTAGAAACTGAACCCTAGAATAAAACTAGAGAGGTGCTGGACTTTTGACATTTCAAGTCATAAATACAGACAGGCTGTGTCAAGAGTCTTTAGGCAGAATCCAGACCAGCTGCACAACCAGGTGGACAACAACAGGAATGACCAGGTGCACGGGGATCCATGACAGCAGGAATCTTTAGTCGAAAGTACATCTGTCTCAAGGCAGACAGGAGAACATTAGACAGAGGCAGCGGTGGCCCAGCACATCATTCACACTGACCTTAGTCCCCAAGTTACGTCAACAAATATAATGTAAGAAATCTCAACTGAAACAGGATAGACTCTATCAACTATTTCAGTGTAAAGAATAGGGACTGGAAATAACTCCAGCCCCTATGCCAGCAACAGACCAAATGGACAGCCTCCAACTGCATGCCATTCTGAGAGAGGGCTGAGAATAGACCACTGAGTCCCACACAGAGTCCCACTTTCATCATATGAACATTAGGGACGTCATGGGGAAACATGAGTAAGCCAGTGACACCGCCCTAGATGGAATTGGAGGGAAGATGTCTTAGTGGAGGGGGGAGCCCATCAGGCAAAGACAGCGAGCATGGCTTGAAAATCCAGATCCTTGCCATTCACCTTCATACCTCTTGACCAGACAAAACCCCTACTGAAAGAAACGGGTCTTCAGTTAACATGGGAATGTTAAGACTGAGTTTGTGTCTCGTATTATTTGGCATGACATTCAACAACAACACAACTCTGTAGATGAAAGTCATGTCTCAAGCTATTTGTTCTGTGGCCTGCATCTTGTGACCGTAGCTAGTGGACGGATGTATTACTGAACCTAATGGCAATTTGAACAAACAAGCAGACAATAAATATCAGGGAAAATATTGAGACACATATGAATTACTTCATATGATTCACTGTCAGTTGTCATTTAACATCTTACCTTTAGTTAAAGATAAACATTTATTCAACTTGGTACTCCCTTAACAAAGTTAGCCAATGTTTCCTCACAGTGAACATTTTTGGAGGTACAGTGCCTTGCCTTTCTCCGACCACCTTAACTAGCATCAATCTAATTGGGACAGTACGGGAATAAAGAAGAAGTCATTAAAATATGTATAGCCTATCTTCAGTATGTAGGTTGTGTGTCCTTATATGATGAGACAGCACTTGGCTCCTGTTCCTGATGGCAAGAGCAGCTGCAGGCAGAGAAAGTGCAGAATGTTCTCCAAGTGGGCCCTCTGTAAACATTATTTGTCACAACTTTGAAAGCCTGCTTCAGAAACTTTTGTGGAGAACATGCCAGAACCTATTTATTTACTGACTTTTAAACCATGTTCTCTCCCCAAACTGCTCATTGCCCGGAGCACTAGCTTAACATATATGCAAACATTATTGAATCGTTGATAATACTAAAAACCGATAGAAAGTATAACTGTTATAACTATAAGAGATTTTCCTAGTTTCCTCCTTGTGTAACTTATCTGGATCCGAGCAACAACACATTCAAACTAACTCTCTCAAAGCGTTTGGTCGAGCCATTTACAAATGCAGCAAAAATATCTATTTATTTAGATGCCTTTATGATTCCTTACACCATTCAGTGAATATGTTTTATCTCTAGATCAGGTGTTTTGTGGGAGAGTGCCCAAATGCTTTCTGATGATCAATATAAATGTTATATTTTATCATGCATTTTTGTATGTACTCAAAATCAGATGGTGTTGTTAAACACCAACTACCCATTATTACTGCAGATATACAGTATTATGTAAATGTTTGTACTTTCAGATATGACTCAGAGGTGAAACTAATTCCATGCACACGTAAGAACCATGCTCCTCTTAATTTGGTTTGCTTTTATGTGTTATCTTACGGTGGTTAGCTCTACTGTGTATGTGCCTGCCTGATAGGAAGTTCCAAATGCAAAAATGGAGGGAATACTCAAATAGTCAACTCATATAGGAGCTCACCCGCATGACACAAGTAGCCTAAGTATCCATCATGTGTAGTAATCTGACTTAGACAGAATGGTAGAATGTGTATGTGACAACCTTCAGAGGAAAGAATATTAATGTTATCATTTTATATGAGAAACCCCAGCAAATCCTAGATGCTTCTGGCCACGATTCCCTTCGTCTGTCAGGAGAGGATGCTTTCCCATGGCAAGCAAGGGCTCCTGTGCCAAAGAAATGGGAAAGAAATGTAATTCCATAATCCCCTTTTTTCCAGTGGTCAACAGTCGAGCCCACCTACAGGTTTCCAGGCAATAGATTGGTTAAACCATGCTTGGGGTAGTCAACCATGTTCCTTACACACACCACCAGTCAAATACTACTAATCCCAAGAGAGGGGTTGTACTGTAAACATGAAGACTTTGGGTAAGGTTAAACTTTAGGCTTGCGCCAAATGTTTTGTGAACATCTTTGGTCAGTGCACTGAGTTGTACATTTCCCCCCACTTTAACCCTCTTAAATAATTTGTGTTCCATTGTCACTGGCGTTTCTGGCTAATAATATTTTTCCATAGTAGATTTAAATAGACTATAGTTTCATGTACAGTATGTATTATCTCGTTAACTAGCTAATTTTGTGTGTATGTTTGTGTGTCTGTCTGTCTGGTAGGGAGTCCCAAATGTGAATGGAGTGGAGAGGTAGCAGAACACATTTGAGGGTATCTTTAAGTAGACAGTTTGCTACTATTTGTACCTTGACCCACCCCACTTTAACCTTTTTGAATAATTTGTGCCTTTTTTCAAAGTTCTGGCTCATGACCTCTTTCCACAGAAACTGAGGGAGATATTTGGCAGCCGTGCAAATATTTGGAAACAGTGCTGCGGTGAGGAAAGCTTAGTCAAATATTGTAACTGGGTTCAGCCAAATGTAAACTGCCATGACAATCAATTTTCACTATAGTATTTTGCAAATACGTACATATGTATTGTACTTATATGTGTACATATGTATAAGTACAATATAAACATATAAACATAAAACTATTATTAAGGAAACATCACCGGGCTCAAAATGTACTTTAATATATCCTTAGCAAATGCATTTACATGTAGAATAATTTGTGATGGTTAGTTGGGGAGAATGTTTTTTTTTTGCAATAAACATGTTTTACTCTCCAAACATGATAACTGGTAGTTTGAACTGAAGAGAATAGTTCACAAGCAAAGACTATAGCAATGTTAGAGTTAATGTGTTCTCATAAACAAATAATTGGAAAATATTTGCTACGGCATCTTGCACAAAGTACTGAAAACATTGGTGCCAATAATGCTGTCACTTTTGAGAAATTTATAATTTGAATTGTTAATTAATTTTGGTTCTGTAGTCTGTAAATGAATATGTTACATCACAAGCCTAGTCAAAAAGGCAACAGGAACAATTACAAAATACCCTGAAACTATGCATGTCTCAGAAATGTATTAGATTGGCCTGTTGCCATACTAGCTAGCTACCTGTTTAATCTGTGTGTTTAGCATAGTTGGCTAGAATTGTCATAGTGCAGTAGTACAAGGCTGGAATCGCTTCACTAGTTATACTGTTCAACAGATGCAGACATAATTCTGGGTATGGTACTTTCCATTACTTGATATTTATTTTCTTCTTTGATATTCTGTGTCTGCAGGTGGCTCACGAATACCATTTGGTTCAGGATACAGAGCAAGCACTGTTTGTCTCTTACATACCAAAGTTATATAATCAATGGTTGAGAAAATGTGGAACAACACTATGTAAACGAGACCCCAAAGCATTTGATTGGGTATGCTCAGAATTATCTGATGTTTATGACACATAATAGTCATCTCGATATAGTCATTACGTCTCTCTACTAGACATCAGAGTCTCTAATTAAAGTTCATTTTATCCTCATTGTTCAAAGTGTTTACAAAACGCAACATTGGCCCAACCGCAGCTACACTGAAGCCTTGAAAGACAGAGGAGGTTTTGGTCTTCGTAAGGACGAGCTCAAGCATTAAAAAATAATAAAAGAACCGTAAGCTGGCAGGGCTGACATATATAATGAATCATCATGGCTACAGCCACGGCCCTATTTCTCACAGTGAGGAGAGGAGAAAGTGAGGTAGAGAGGTGGGTAAAGGCCCGAGCAAATTAAAAGAACATCAATGCTCCTTTGGAGATTGATGCTCCTTAGTGCATCAGAGATGTAAAGTCAATGGAGTGTTGGCACTATCTGTTTGTTTCTAAACAAGGAACCTTTTTCAACAAACGTGAATTGGATGGGCTTTTCAAACTGTTCGGTGGAGACAGACAGAGTGGTTGTTAGCTATGGCTAAGGTTCTTATCTTTCCCTCATATTTCCAAGTATTCTTATCTCTTTTGAATTATTTAATAGTGATTTTAGCATATTTTGTCAACTATATATATATACACCTCTTTGGTAATAATTAGTGGTGGTTAATATCACTTTGTATTGGTTATTTTATTGGATTCCCATTACCTGGCCTAAAGACAGTTGTAATACCATGTGAATCTTTCTCCTCTGTCTTAGAAAAAAAGAGCCAAAGCATTAGTGTTGTCAGACTGCTATCATCAGCCACCATTGAAGTTACCCATCCCCAGAAACGCAAATCATGCTATGCATTTGGTGAAAGCCTATGGTGTAGTAACATGCTAGAACTATATATTCCACAATACACCCATCTATAATGTTGTGACAAAGTACATATGTTGTTAAACCTTTTCACCACACAGAAACATTACAAGATATGTCCCTTGCAGATAAAGTAAAGAGATTGGACTGCTGAAAGCCTTTCATTGGCTTGTTGTGGTTACTGTATTTGCATTTTGGGAAACATCTGACAAAAATTGACAATTTATTTGAGTTTTATGGATAACATGATGGATGCCTTCTGTATCAACACAGATATACTCTCAGAAAATAAGATTGTAGAAAACAGGGGGTAGAGATAAGCTCATTGGGCTTGAAAACTGACATCTGCATTTATGTTGAAGAGGTTGTGATAGTACCAAGTTACCTAATGAGAAAGAAAAGTGGTTTGATAGCTAAAAAGACATTTCCTGGAAAACATTGTTTCTCCCACTATGGAATCTAAGGATATTGGATTTTGAAACATAAACCTGTAGTCTCTTCATACTCGGCTCCATATTTTCATTGCAACCCACTAATCAAAGACTGGTGTAGACATTTGACATCAACTGGATGACATTACTGATTGTTATTGTGATTTCATAGCTCTATCATGTATTGATATGGGAGCACAGCAAAGACGTCAAACTGGAAGGCAACATTTAGGCTTGAGGGCCTTTTATTAAAAAACATACAAAGCTAGTTAAAAAAACAAATAAACAATATGGAAACTCAAAAGAAATCCAATCTATTCTTTGGGTGAGAGAAAACCTAGCAAACACCACGTTCATTTCCTCCTCCTTTTTTACTCCACCTCATTATCGTTGAAGAGAGGCAGGTGTGATTGGGTGGGGCTTTTCCTCCTAGCTGCCTTTTGAATGTTCTGGAAGGCAGACTCTCATCCTCTCTCTACAATTCAGAACTTCTGGAGCCAGGGCGTCTTCTGTCAAACGTGGAGAGTGTACTAACATACACTATGATTTGTACTGCACATCATTTTTAAACAATGTGTCCTTGTGTTTTATTGTGACATCACCTGACATGTTATACAGTTTTGCCTAAATGTGTCCTTGAAAGAAAGTCAAATCCATTTCACCTGCCAATGTTTTTAACTTGCTTGGTTACTTTGGTTTTT
Source organism: Novumbra hubbsi (assembly GCA_016801125.1). Lineage (NCBI taxonomy): Eukaryota > Metazoa > Chordata > Actinopteri > Esociformes > Umbridae > Novumbra > Novumbra hubbsi. The sequence goes on along the minus strand of JACXGK010000134.1, from coordinate 73,186 downwards.
AATTAATAAAGTATATTTGAACATTAATTCTCACTTTTCAAGTGGTTGAGTAAGTCAGATTGTTAGTTATTTTCTTCTATAGTATATTTTAGGCATATTGCAAACTGTGGTTTGCTTGTGGTGAAACTTTTCCGGTAATGATGTTGCTGTTTTGGCATTGACATTGATAAGGGACAAGTGGAGTGCAACATAAATCCAGATATATCAGATCAAGTAACCAGCTGAGGAATGTTCCTTTTTTTTTTACATAAAATCTGCCACCGTCCCAAAGGCACAAACCGTGTCTCAAATAGCTGGTCAATAACCGCCAGACTACTGAGAAATCCATGCTTTTAGAAAAGGCTGTTATAGGGGTAAAATAACCTTCGCAATATATGAAGGATACACATTCCATTTCTTATGTTTAATCTCTGGTCTAATGGAGTAGGTATCAACTTTGCAAACAATACATGTTTTGATATATTGTATTGACTAATGTCTGCGCCTCACACACTCTAGCGCCACCAATAGGTCAAAGCTGGAGGTACGTTTATCTAAATAACTTTTGACCCGTAGGGCCAATTTTCAAAAAGTGTCCTTTGATTTCCTAGGTCATGTTGAGTCCAACGCACTCTATGGTGCCTCACAAAGGTCCTTGTCAAAGTGGGCCTCTTTTGTCTTACGTAGACAGATGCCCATCCCACCTTTTCAAAATAATACATAATAATTAATTAACAATGTTGTTTTAGAATAGAAACTAGAAAAGCAAAAATGTCCATGGAACTGACCCATTAGGTAGCTAGATAGGTACCTCTTGCATGAATAAGACTGAATAGCTGGCATAACGGTAGCAAAATACCTTCAGTCCTAGCAGTCATTTGCATGGGCTCATTCTGGAAAGAAAGTTGCAAGGTAACCAGCGTTCAGTGCGGCTAGCCTCCCATCGTTCAATGAGGCTATGTGATTGCCACAGAACTTTAATATTTTGTAAACCTTGCAACGAAACCTTCCACAAAACAACAGCAATGCAATCGGATATGAGACGCACATTTTGATGCATGTCATGTCTCTGTAGTCCAAGAACTGTATGAGTTATGGTGGCTATATTAATGAATAAAAACATTAATATATATGTGAGACTACATTAAGTGGGGGGCATCCCTATTCTAATGGAAATAGATAAACTATGAAATCACAAAGTGAAAACAAAAGGATGAAGTAAATTACCATTTAATTATAAACAAGGCTGAAAGGTTTCTCAACGTCTCTGAAAAAAGGCTCAAATTGTCAGGTGATGTTCCATAAGGCAGACCGTATTGGCAGAAGGAGGCTCCACAAAATGTTTTGGTTCTGACCTTTGGGACAACAAACTTTTTTGTCATATTTTTTATGTGGGTTTCAAAATGTTTATTAGACCCTGAACTGTGTTTAAAGTTTAGAGCTACAGTTTTTTCTTTATTTTTATAAACCGACCAAAGTCACAGTTTTATTCTAGTTCAGTTGCAAGACGTTTTGTGCCATTTATGTCTTTAGGTCTGTTATACATTCAATTAACACTTTGAGACCAATAGTGGCCGTCAAAGGACTTACTTTATATTGCTGTTGCAGCCAAACACAGCTTTGTTACTGTGAATTACTGAATTACTGCTTGCTTAATCTCTTATGGGAAAGCCTTGAGACTGTTCTGAGCTGTTACACAATGTTACACAATGACAGCACCATAATATTGTCTTCTAAAGCACTTTTGTAGTCTCCAAACACTGTTGGGAATTCCCTGCCTTTAGCTTGACCACCTACAATGTAGTAGTCTCCCAATAATAGCTTTGTCCTGATTGCTTCTCTCCTTATTAGCCTTGTCAAAAGAATGTATTGCCTGTTCAGCCTTGAGAGGCTTTAACAAGAAGAAAACTAACTTATAACTAGGATCAGTAATTACTTGCTGGGAGCTGTGTGAGAACTTAACATATTCGTTATGCTGTGCTATTATTTTCTTTCTAATTCCATCTGTCCTGCCTTTGGCAAATTCAGTTAATTAAAATCTTCACTTGGTCACATAGCACCTTCAGAACAGCAACTAAAGGCCTTAACAACGACTTGTGATTACCAGCTATGACTACGTTCTTGCCATGCCTTTAGTATTCATTTACACGGGAGCTTCACTGACCATTGTTCAAGTTACAAAATGATGTTATGACAGGGTGTTGCCACACATTTCTTTTTTATGTTGGGTTACATTTCTGATTATACATCTGTCCTCCAAAGAGACCGCATTGGCCTGTGCAGTGAATAAACCAGCCATCTATGAAGGGGACGAAGGTCAGAAGAACTGACCCACATCAACACTCTTCAAAATAATTAAGGGAACACTTTATCATGACAGTATAACACCAAGTCAATAAACTTGAAGGATATCAGCCTGAACAGTTAGGAAGCATAAGCGATTAACACTTGCAATGGAGAGGCAACAGCAAGACAACCCTGAAACTGAATGTACAATAGTAGTTTAAGAATAATATGTAAGCTGCATTTATTTTCCTTGCAAAACACTGTGTAAAGCTAATCAATTCATAATGTTCATAATGTCTTTTCTGACATTCTAATTATTGATTTTACTAATAGGTTTAGCAAGTAGATTTTTTCAAGAATATTATTAAAATGTCACATTTGGACCTACAACAAAGAGAAAAAAATAACCTTGCTGTTTCTCACTGAACTGTTTCTTGTCATTCTATGCTCTTAATATGACAAGAATATAGTAATAATGTGTATATGGTGGGGAGCAGCATGAATGTAGTAGAGGAACCCTGAGAAGCACTGACGAAGCTTCTTAGAACTGTCTGGTCAATTGTAAGGCTACAATTTTAATTGCATCTCTTTGCAGGAAGAAGTAACAAACAAATCGATATTCAATTAACTCGGACTGGAATTTGTTGGATTCCAAAGAGATAGAGAAGGAGTGGCGCTGCAGAGACAGATGATCAAAAGATTACCCTGCTGTTTAGTTACAAACTACACCACCCACAAAGTGAGAACATAATATATTTATGAGTCTTTGCCAAATTAAGGAATCCATTTTGGGTCACTTTTGCCCATCTCACCTACCATTTATTATACGTTTGTGTAATACCTGGTTTTAAATCACAATGTCCTTTTACTCAACAGCACAGCGAGTCACTTTCCTGTTTGTATGCCTCTGGTGATCATTATGAAAAGGTAGCTATTAATGACCTATCAAGGCTGCTAATTGAAATTAGCTACCTAATTGTCTCCACGTTATTGCTGCTTTTAATCGAAGAAACAGCCATATGGACCCTGTGGAGGGAAATATGAACAAATATACAAAGTAAAAGCCCTTCAAAGTGGACCCCAAGTGGGAAAATAACACATGTATGGGTAAAGGATTTTTATTTTATTTGCTTCAGAAACATGTGTTAACCATGCTGTGTTCTCGTTGTACTTGTACTGTACTGTCAGTGTCCCTAAAATAATGTACAACTTTCTCAAACACACATTGCTTGAATGAAAAGACACGAGTCAGAAAAACAATAGCTTTAGCAATTTGTTGTCATGACAGTTATGAGTATCAGAGATTCTGATGAGATCCCTTAAGGTAGGAGTCAGGGGAGACAGATGGTCTAAGGGGAGCTTCACAGCAGGCTCTCTGGCTGACGATGTTCACTCTTACTTTGAGAAAATTTTTACTTGAAAACTGTTGTTTCCCTTGGATAGTGTCCCCTTACCGACTAGACCTTCGTGACAGTGGCTATGGAAAGGGGGAGTCCCTTCCTGTGTGTGAGGAAAATATTCCTCCATGGGGAACACCACTCAGACATGCAGGTACCCCCCCCCTCTCTTTCCCATGTTCCTCTCTGTCGGTCCTCATCACTCAACTGTAATATTAATGAGCGGCTATGGTGAGTGGATGCATCCTGACAAGATAAAACAGTGTTGTGGTGAAGAGTCAAAGCTGTTTGAAGTACCTCCTGGCAAACAGGAAATGTCTCTGTGTGCCCTACGACATCCGACATTAGCATAACAACAATATGCTTTATCTCAACAAGGGATCTTCTTGCAGAAGGATTTTAACTGTCCCTGGTTCTCTTTCAGTTGCTATGGATGACTCTCCATGTGTTCCTCCTATTCTCTTGTTCTCTCCCTTTCAGTCATTTAACAAAGGCTTATATGATAATAGTTATTTACAAGACCTGCTGCAAAGATAATGTTCTAACTGTCTCCCGCCACGTTGCTTGTCTGGTGCATTCATCAAAGAAAGATCGTGAACATCACATGGTCTGAAGAGTTGTTTGCGGTATTGTGCCCTCCACTAACACAGATGTTTTAAATCCCAGTCCTTTGGTTACTTGTTCTGCATGTAATTCTATGAGTTCACATGGGGTAGTGGTCAGAGTTTGTGCCCGTTTTTTTTATTCCACAACGCTCTGTGTTCTCTTTGGTAGCATGAGGATCTCAAATGCACACATTGCTCTGACATTTTGGTTTATATATATATATATATATATATATGTAAACCAAACACCTAAATATATATCATGTTCATAATTGCCTCAGAGAATTGATTATAGTAATTAGATGCATCCTATGATCATCCTGGAGATGTCTTTAGAACTCTGGCCTATTCAGTAGTGTCTGCCAGAAGGACCACCATCAATAGAGCCCTCCATCAATTAGGCCTTTATTTTAGGGAGTCTGGATGGGAGCCGCTACTGACGAAGGGACAGTGTTGTGGCTCTGTTGTTGTTAATGCTGCAGATAATCCTTCAAATAATCATTTGAACAGATTTTCAGATGACAGATTGTGTGTGTTTTATCAAGAACACATGGTAATCTGAAGAAACATATTTATATTGCTAAATACACGAATTGGGTAAAACCTATTTATCCATTTGAGGCCAGTTTGAGAGAAGGTTTAACCACTTAATCAACTCAACCAATTTAAGAAAATGTTGTTGATATCGGTATATCTACAAAACTTTAGCAGGTTTTAAGATGTCTATGCTGAGAAGCCTCATTAGTGCATACTGTAGGTATAATCACATTTACAATTTTACTTGTTTTCAACTTCAGGTAAAAAGTAATAAGTACATTTTTGTGTGATTGTCTAGGTCAGTGTTTCCCAATTCTGGTCTTCGGGACCCAAAGGGGTCACATTTAATTTTTTGCCCTGGCATTCACACGCCTGTTTTAAATGTGGCCCTACCTACCACCCTACGACATATTATCAGGACTTTACATTTGTTGTGTGAATGCTAGGGCAAGAACAAAGACGTACAAATGCCCCTACTGTAGGGCATTCACTTTTTTGTTCTTGTGCTGCTGCAATGTTTCTTAGCTTTTTGTTTTGTATAATGTTCCTGCTGAATTGTGAATTGTGAATTTCCTTCCATTTGCACATGGAAGAAGGTTCACTTGTAGTATATCCATGTATTTCTCTTTGTCCGCTCTTCCTTCAGTTTTATCATGATCCCTGGTCTATGTGGATGAAAAGCTTCCCCACAACTTGATGTTGCCACCACCATAATTCTCTATGGGATGGTGTGTTGATTCATGGAAGCTGATGTGTTTTCACTACACAGACCTTTCAGTTTTGTCTCATCAGACTGCAAAACCCTTTCCTCACAACAGCTGGGTCACTCAGATTTTTCCAGATGGTACTTTTTGTGTAATGGCTCCTTACTTGCCACCCTCCAAAACAATCCAGTTTTATGCAGAGCTCTTGATGATATTGATCTCTGTGCCAGTACTATACTCACAAGTGATTGTTGGCCTCTCTGGCTTCTCTCACAAGTCCTCCTTGTTTTCTTGTTGCCTTTTCATGGCAGTGCCTGGTTGGTGTAACAGATTTGAAATGGAGAGTTCTAAAATGGCCAAGTCGAAGCCTGGATCTTATTCTTATTGAGATGCCGTGGGGTGATTTGAAATGCGCTGTGTGTGTAAGAAACCTGTCAAACATCACAGCTGAAAAGAATATGAAGGAGTGGGAAAGACTTTCTTCCAGTCGATGTCAGAAACTGGTAGACAGTTTTAGGAATTGTCTTATTGAGGTTATTTCAGCCAAAGGGGGCAATACCAGCTATAGGGCATAGGGTCTGCTCATTGTTTTCTCAGTAGGACAGGTCTTTGTAAATATTTTGTAAATGTCATTGTACTTGGTTAAATGTCATCACCTTTATCTATAAATATCAGTTGAAAGAGGATCAGATATTGTCCATATTTCTTAAAAAATAACAAATTATTACATGGGGTGTCCACATGACTTTTCACATGACTGTGCGTTCCCACCTTTCCCCTTCATAAAATAAATAATGACAATGAAGCAATTAACCGCATTTGTGCAATTCGACAACATACAATATGAGACTGAGCTTGGTCATTAAACAAAAATAGATTTATTTATGGTGGCCTCTTTTGCATGGTCGCCAGGACTGATTGAAGATGCCATTGAGAATGTAAGTTGTTTAACGGGGCTATATTATGGATGTACATTGAGATGTACTTTGAGATGTGCATCATATATTCCTGTCAGGGCTTAGGGAGTGGACCCAAATGCAAACAACGGAGGCAGAAGACCATTCAGTGTTTTTAATGAATCCACCAGCAGACTATAATCGGTGGTGTCAACAGGCAGGGGTTTGGTACACAGGTAGGCACGGCAGGGGTACAGGCAAAGATGGGCAGGAGCGGCGGTAAGGTATCGACGGGCATTAGTTCTGTACACGGAGAAAACCCTAGAAACAGCCATAAACAAAAAGCGGGAAGAAAAACTGGCAACAGGGACAATGAAACACCCAGGATAAATACACAAGGAATCATAGGAACATGGGAGACACCTGTTCCTATCAGGGGCAAAGATGTAAGGTAAGGATCAGGGGGTGGGGGTGATAATTACAGCTCTCTCCTTGGTCCAAAGCACACTAGATGAAGATAACAAACTCTTTGTAGGTTATCCAATGGAACTGCAAGTACCCAAGTAATATTTTCAGGCCACATTATGTTTTAATACACATATGTTGGTAGATACTAATATACTGAGACTATTGGGTAGTAGAGGTGCTTTGGGTGTGTGTTTGTGTGTGTTTTTGTATATTCAAATAACAGCCACAGGGACACAGCAGGGAAACGCAAGTGGGAGGGATGCGATTGGTTTTGTTAATGGCTGGTCATTAAGCTAAATGAAAGTTGATGTGAAATTGATGAGTTTGTTTTGGGAGCTGGTTTGCATGTGGAAAAGGAATTTATCAGAATCAACATTCTGCCTGCATCCTGTGTGACTTTTAATAACATGAAAGGAAATCATTCAAACCAAATTTATTAGTCAAATTTTAAGAGTAGGTGAGATATGATTTGCCTTACATAAAGAGAGCCTCTGTTGTAAACATCAACCATCTCAAACAACAACTTTGGAGGGTGAAAAAAAACATTTTAGCAACAGAAATAAAAAATGTGGTCGAACATCTGCTGTGAATCTGACTACTGCAGCATCACCCTCCCCTCCTTGCTGTTTAAAGTGCTTGAGATGAGGCCATTATATGATATCTAACTTCTCCTCAAGGGTATTGATCCAGAGGGTTAATGGACTGTTTTTGATGGTGGTCTTCAGAGAAAAAATAAGGACCACTGCAATACATATAAAAATGTCATTTTGGGGTATTTCAAGTTAAGTGGAATACATGCAGTACACTTATATTTAACCATCAGTGATATACTAGAACATTTATGCCTTCATAACAGCCACAAATGCAAAATATTAGAGACAGTAATATCTGTGTAGCCTGCCCTTTCAAATAAGTAGTTAGTCTACATTGATCCAGCATGCTCTCTTGCTACATTATTTTGGTAATATCATAATGTTACATCGTTTCTTATAGCCTAGAGCTGGGGTTCCATTACCTCTTTCCACAAGGGGCCCCTTTTATAAAATAGGGGGCCCTGGTGGGTGGGTCAAAATAATAGTTAGCTGGATTGCTAGCAATGGTTTACTGACAGTAATGTTCAGTTGGGTTGGTAGGACAGCAGGGAAATTTGATTAAAATGGATTGTATTTGTTTGTTTTTGTAATAAATGCACATTTTCTTTCTTTTCTGCATTGATATATCCAGAAAGGTTTGTAGTATAATGCAGTAATAGTGTAATGATAGTATTTTACAACATACACTGCTCCAACAAATTCCAGGGAACAATTTAATCACACACCAGGTCTCCATAAACTAAATATATTAAAGATCAGCATTTTTAATGTATATTGTTTAATTAGTTTAGAAGAAAATTATGTAACAACGATTAATTGAAACCAAACTCACCAACCAATTTAGGGCTGGATTCAAACTCACATCGAAAATAAAAGTTAACATCAAAGACTGCTCCAACTTGTGAGAATTTCATCAAGGCCACACTTTGACTCAGTGGTGGGTATGGCCCCCACAAGCCTGTATGCACTCTGGACATTGTCTGGGCATGCTCTTGATGTGACGGCAAAGGGTGATCTCCACCCAGGCCGTGATCAATGTATCAGTGAGCTCCTGGACAATCTGTGGTGCTACTTGGCGGTGTTGGATGCACTGATACATTCCGTCTCAGTGCATCCTCATTACGTCTTGAGGTTCTCAAATAATATGTCTGTTGAGTGTAATGGCCAGTAAATGTCATCAAAGCCTTCGTCACCCAGGAACTGCCTACACACTCTGGCCTCATGAGGCTGGGCCTTGTCCTGCTGGGAGACACAGCACATCTGCTTGCTATGGTACATATGAATGTGCCCTCCTGGAGGTTCTGAATTGCCGGTGCAACCTGAATGGGTTGCAGGTACCACCTCAAAATACCAGCAGCAACAAAGACTCAAGCTAAAGGCAAAACTAGAGAATCAGTCAGGAAAGATAAGGAAAGATCACTTTTCTGTGGCCTCCACCTGCAAAACCATTCTCTTTTTGGGGGTTGTCTTGCTGTTTCCCTTCCAGTGCACCTGATGTCACTTTCATTTGCACCAAACAGGTCAAATTGATTAACAATTACTTAAAGTTCTGGACAGATTGATATCCCTGACGTTTAATTGACTTGGGGTTACACGGTGACATTCTACTGGTCAAATAATAAAGCTTCATAATGCCTGTCCTACACTGACATACCAAAAACAGGCTATTCGTCTACTCTAAAACAAACAATAACAGACACGTAAAAAAATGCCATGGTAATTTCCTGTAATAACCACCAAATTAACAATTAGATATCCAGTGGATGTACTGAGTAGCTCTGCACCTCTATACATGTTCTTAGTCACACTTGTGAGCATGGCTTAAGTCATGTTTTTAATTGTCAGATGTTGGTTTTCCAAGACACGTTAAGAGGAAAACACACTCTGGATAAGAGTGTCTGCTAAATGATTAAAATGTATAATGTTTAATTGTCCCATGCCACAATGCGAAAGTAAAAAAGAATCTGCGTGCTTGTCCACATCTCACGAAGCCACCAAAACGCTACAAGGACCAGCATTGTTATTGGTTGTCTGGCTTTAATTACAGAGACAACTCTAACTAGGCAGTGTCAGTCAGCGTTTAAAGAGCTGTAGCATTGATTAGCTATTAGCCGCACTGATAGGCCCGAGAAATGGACTCAGGCGACATTTGTGTTGCTAACCGCTTGTAGGAGTTTCAAACATCAGGAGCTGGGCTAATCTCGACTGTCACTGACACCGCTGTCTCTGTCACCCGTACCTCTGAGCTGTGGATCAGTGATTGTTGGAAGAGAGCCATTTTATTATGCCTCAACAATTTTTACCCTATCTTTGGAATACCGCAAACCTTATCATTCCCATTTAATTTTGCTGCAATGAGGGACACAAAATTATTTGTGATGTCAGAGGTTTCTCATCCATCGCCACATTAATAGAGGCAATCATCAATACTTTTATTGACACCTGAAATTTAACAGCTTTATGTGATGTGCGTTGTCTTTGCTATTTTGTTCTTTGTGCTGTTGTATGTTCCTAACAGTTTTTGCATTGCTGCCATGCTGTGTTGATGTCATGTTGGTTTGCTACCAGGTTGTGTTTTTCTGATTCTGGGTTATTACCATGTCATCTTGCTGCAATGTTGTTGTTGTCATACTGTGGGTTGATGACAACACTTTTTCATTTTGGTCCATAAAATTTTTCTAAAATATGTCTAACCCATGTCCAAATAACTGTTGCCTTTCCTGTCCTAGTACTAGTTTCACGTGCTAGTACTTCAACAGCAGGTTAGACCATCTGACCACCAGGTACCAATACCAGAGCAGACAAGTTGAAAAAAATATAAATATTTTATTTTGCAACACAATTTAAATCAGTTGCTCTAGTAGCTGTGGTAAGAGTGTCTTATGAAATTAATCAAATGCACTTGATATTACTGGGTTGTGTGGTTGATCTATAGTGTAGCAATCTTAAGATGAATACACTAACAGTGAATTTCTGCATAATATGTCAGGTGTCTTGCAGCTTGTCATTCTTTTGTTTGTTGGCCATTTCATTTGAATTGTTTCAAAGTTTTTGTCCGTCTTTGTTGTTCATTTGTTATATAATTATATAAAATATTATCCTATCCCAATATGATGCATTTTACAAGGCCGTCATTGAACATAAAAAAATATATACTTTTTGAATTTTCTTCCGTGGTTAAACAAAGGCAACACAAAAAAAACATGCAAACCTTTACCTGATTTGTGTAAATTAAAGTATAACGATAAGAATAGTATTTTCAAAAGGAGGGGTTAATGCGTAATCTCAGTTAAATTTTTCCATCTTGGTATGCAGAGACAGCCTTCTCTCTCCTACCTCGTCATTTAGGTCATTGATTTCCGTTAAGCACTGTTTGTGCATGCTAAGTGGCTCGTTGTTGAAGCCCTCAGGTGCTGCACAAACTGCCCCCATAATCTGAAACACATTAAAGGAAGGTTAATCACAAGCGATGATTAACACAACATTTTTATTTATGGGACATCCTGTAACACCAAGGTTCTGACCCAACAACTGGGTCTGTCTCTTAGCTTCAGAGACTAGGGAAATTAGGTTCTGACCCAAAATTTGACTGAGAGCGAAATACACTGCTAAAACAAAGTAAGGGAAAACGTATTCATCACAGTATAAGACCAAGTCAGTTCAATTTTTGGGATATCAATATGTTCACTTAGGAAATATAAGTGATTGTGAATCAATGTCCTAGACCAACCCCAGAAAAACAACCCCATAGTTATGTACACCAAACTTTACAGTTAGCACAATGCAGTCATGCAGGGCACGTTCTCCTAGCATTTGCCAAACCTAGACTCGTACATTAGACTGCCAGATAGAGAAGCTTTATTCATCACTCCACAAAACACGTTTCCACAGCTCCAAAGTCCAGTGGCGTTGTGCTTTACACCACTACAATCTATGCTTGGCATAGTGCTTGAAGATGTAAGGATGGCATACAGCTGCTTGACCGTGGAAACCCACGCCATGAAGCTCCCGGTGCACAGTTGTAGTGCAGATGTTAATGCCAGAGGAGATTTAGAACTTTGCAGAAGTTCAGAACTTAAGAAGAAGCCTTGAGAGGAACCAGACTCTGAGGAGTGGCCAATCCTCAAAGCAGTGATTGCTGTCAGTAGAGGGATTAAAGGTATGCCAATTATTATTATTGTTTTTTACATTTCTGCCAGTTTATTTTCCCCAGTAAACTGGCAGAAATGCAAACAAATTTTTTTTATTTTGCTTTGTGTAGATTAATTGTAAATAAAAAAAGGAATGTAATCAATAAGAAATTACAATAACATGTTATTTTATATGTTAAATTGTCATTTACAGCAATGACCTTGGAAATAGTTACAGAAGTATCCCATTAGAGAATGGGTATGTTGGTATTAGGTCCAGATTGGAAATGTGGCCATGACAGCAGAGTTAACACTTCTATTCTTAAGGTCAGTGCCATGAAATCTTTTGTGACCTACCTAGAGTCAGGATACTGTATTAACGTCCTATCTGGAAGAGAGCACCCTACACCTTACTGCAATGTCTCTTTTACAGCTCGAGGGCATTAGGATATCAAATTGAGACCAGAGGGAAGAGTGCCCGCTACTGGCCTTCTAACATGACATGCATATCCAATCTAGAGGCCAACAAGCACCGACGTGGCTTAGATTCAAATGCAAACCAGCAGTTTGTTATAAGGTTTGCACCCTCGAAAGGGTGACCGGATACCGGGCCAACAGAACCCTAGGCGGCCTCTGCTGCCTCCATCTCCAAGTTAGTGTCCTCCTCCTACGTTTGCTACATTGCCCCGGTGAGGGCAGGGAGGTCATTACCAGGGTCTCAACCAGAGACCGCAGTGCGGGGCGAGGCTGGTCGCGTTGGCTGCCCCTGGAAGCTTCCGGAGGTTACTAGCTTTCTTTGGGGGGCATGGGTGAGATGTTTATTCGGCAAGGCCAGACACGTTCGTGCCACCATTTGAAATGTCATTTGAAATGTTGCTTTTGGAAAACTTCACGAAGTATTGCTTGACGTGTGGTCACATGTTAGGACATAGATTTAAGATCAGGGCATGGGCCTCACATGAAAACATGTATAATCAAGTGAAATGAATGTGGTCCAAGACCCCTGGTACGCCTCAACCTTCCTCTACACCCTCTCAACACTGTCTACCCTTATCACCCCACTAACACCCTCACTCCCTCTCCTGTCCCCTGGCCCTGCAAAGCTACAGTAGCAGCAGGAGGAGCTTGTAAGTTGTTATTGATTTTGACCCTCAGTACCTTGCTCATTGAGTCCCGGGCTACAAACTCTGTGCCTTTGCGTTCAGAAAGATTGTATTTTAGATAAACACTGTCAGCCCTGTACCGAAGGTGCTACGCCGATAAAAAGACAAGTAGCAAACACCCGGAGACATTACCGATTGCTATCTTCACTCTGAATTACTGTGGAAATTGTGTGTCCAAGCTGGAAATGACACCCTGAGAGTGAAAGAAAGGTATAGATGTTGGTCAGAATAGGATGGCCTCTGTGGCAAAGGTGAACTGGTCTGAGATGGAAGTGCCCAGTTGATGAAAAATAACTTGTTTAGTGATTTGTCATGTTTTGTGTGAAATATATAAATGTTTATATATATTGGACATTGATAATAGTGTATTGTGGGTAAATATACTGTATATGTCATACTTAAAAATCTACATTGATTAATTACAAATGTGCTGTATGTACTTATAGTGATTGGTAACAAAGTCTGCTTGTCAATTATGCTTCTGTAGCATGTGTATGGAGAGAAAGACAGTCTCAGGAGTTCAGAGCAATAAGCAGTTTATTTCCTTTGAATAATGTGGGTGTGTAATGACAACGTGACAACAGTCTAGGGTTGGTTAAGGGTTGACAGATGAAATCCCTGTGCTGAATAAAAAAAACAAATGAGTCCTTTTGATTAAAACGTTCTAACAATCTCATCATTATATATCATATTGGTAAACAATATTGCTGTGTCTATTAGGGACTTCTCCCACTTTCTTTTTTTGGGGGTCTTATTACATGGGATTGTTAGATAGGTGATTCACAAGAACTCTGTTTTATTGGAATAAAATCTCACCCTTGCTTACTCCAGTCCGCTCATGTTTTATTCGAGAAAGTATATTTGAAAGGGATTTAGGCGGTCATATGACTCCCTACACTGTACTGCAGGCTTTCTCACAAAATCACAAATTAAGCTAACTGTGAAGATTTTTAGCAACCAGTAAATGGGAAAGATTTCTACATTGATCCATCCAAAATGCAAATAGAAATTTCACAGCCAGTCAAAACGCAGGCGCTGCATAAACAATGTGTAGCCGGAAATGACACCTTCGTTCTCCTCTCACCATGTTCCTCCTTGTTTCTGTGCCTCTGCTCCCCACTTCACTCTCCCTGCTCCATGACTCAGTGGCGCCTTGTCTACCACTAAATACGGCTGCCCATAAAACCCAGCTAAATCATTGGAGAAACCCTGTCTTTGTCTCTGACAAAACTTATCATGCTTATTTATTTTGCACCCGAGAGGTTAAAGCCGAGAACATTGTACCGCCAAACTCCTCCACACAGCTTAATCCGTGTTCCATAAATGTAGATATCGTCACACAGTAACACATCGGAATGTTGTTTTAATGTTCATGTGTGTGTATGTGTAACTACAGTGGTGGTTTTGGATTTCTATCAGGCAGCTCTCTTGGCTGTGTAGCGCTCACATGTGTGACAGATGCAAGTTAAAACTCATTACAGAGAGGTCAGCCAAAGGCTCTCTTTCAGCATCAGTATTCTGGGTCCTTCCTGCTGTGTCTGGGATGGATGTACCCAGATTAATGTTGGGGCGAGGAGTGGGTTTGAGGGGCTAGCAAAGGGGGGAGCTGAGAAGACAAAGTAGATGAGGAAAACGATTGGAGTTTTGATAGGAGTTGAAAGGCTTTTGATATGATTTGCAAGACAGGTGGCAGAGGAGAGATAGCTAAAAGAGGAAAAAATGTCACAAGATATCAATCTGATCCATTTGAGCAGTCCTACCTTGCAAATAAATAATTAGTTTAGAAGACAAAATAAGATTGACAGGGGATTATAGCCCATTCAAACCAAAAGAAATGTCCACCCCCTCTGCAAACATACCTGTTACCCACCCTAATCTAAAAATTTGATATGTTTTAGACAGGGAAAGATCACTTTAAGAATAGTGTATTTGAATGGGTTATTCCATATCAATGAGGTGATCATGTGACTGTTGGTGAGGACCGGTGGGTGACGGCTCCGACCGGAAAGGGACAGAAAGGAAGTGGCTGTTTTGCTGGACGGGGAGACATTTGGCAAACACACAACAACAGCGTGGCGGATTATTGTCCCACTCTTACTTTCCTGGCTGGCTGGCTGGCTGGGGAGGGACGTGGGGTAGGATAGCAGAGATATTTGGAGATAAGGCCTGTCTCATCCATTAATGTATGATTCATAGACACGCAGCAGATATGAGTGATTACATCAGCAGCCTTTACTAAATCAGGACCGGCAGGGGGAGTTATCTTTCTGGTGACAGACAGTGGACCTGTGATAGGCTGCTAGGAAATCACAGCCATCGTAACCGGGGACGCTGCTCAGTCTCTTCCCTCTTCAAGTCTCTTTATTTACAAGATCTTGGCTGAGCACTTATCTCTGTTGAATGTTACCAGGGACGTCTAGCTTTTTACATTCTTCAAATCAAGCATGTTTCCAGGACAACCCATCTGCCCCATAATAATTGGATAGCCCCGCACTGATTCATTAATACGTCCAGTCAACAATTCGATTAGCATCCAAAAGTGGCACTGGGTGTGGAAGTACTATCTTGAGAGCACTGTCCACACCCAGTTAGTACACACCTTTACTTCACTTATCACATCAGCATGTGTTTTAAATGTTGTCTAGACCTTTGTCCTTCTCAGTTCCCATTGGACATTTTCAACATAAATACTTATTTGGAACGTTGCTCTTCTTACACCATTTTAAAGCAATATTTCAAAGGTTGGCATTTTTTTTTCTTTTCTAATTTGACATTTAGGAGCCAAGTGTTTCAATATTGACATGCGTATATAGCCCAAAAAAACAGCAATATGTGTAGTGTCTTATTAATCTAATGCTCAAATTAACTTCTTATTCCTGTAATACAAACATGGCACAATTTTGTATTTAAATTTTCATATATATAAATACATAAAAGACGTTTCTTCTAAATATCGGCAACACGCTAATAAGCCACGCTAATAAACACTTTGACTTCTCCAGTGGGAAGCAATTCAGTTAGGGTAGCCTATAAGCCCCCTCAAAATTATAATTATAAAACCCCCTTATATTATAAGTATTAAGGAATCCCAGGATCAGTACCGTTATCAAACTTGCAGTAATAAACTGCTGTAATAAACATAACTTAATTGACACAGTTTTCCCCTTGCCATCTTCTGGTTAAAAACTGTCACAAAAAGGTTTGTACCACCTAGCTAACGTTAATGACCATGTTGGTGTACTGTGATGAGAAATGTCTGTTGAGGAAGGCTGGAAGTATATTTGATCATGAGGAGCGTCTGTTATGGCTGAAACTCTAAAGGAACATGGTGTAATGATTACACGTGTTACATGATTGACAAGAACAGGGGATAAAGCCCAACCCATTCTGTTATTTTACATTGGTTAAGTAGGAAAGTTCCAGTCCTGATCAAAGGAGGTGCTGTTTTTTTATCGTTGATGGATGCTCCAAGCACACATTTGTGCTATAGTGTGTTTCAGATTCTTATGATGCCCTTAATATACTTTGACGTGATTTTGGGAGGACTGAGGTGGCACCTGCAGCCCATTCAGGTTGCCCAGGTTGTCCAGTTTCTACAGGACGCCACATCCACACGTGCGTTGCAAGATGGTTTGCTGCGTCTGCCAGTACAGTCTCAACGTGGGACCTGTGCTCACAGCTCAGTACCGTGTATCTCGACTGGAATTTGCCAGAGAACACAGAGAATTGGCATGTCCGCCATTGGCACATATCCTATTCATTGTGCTATATTTCCTTTTCAAAACAAGGATTTTTTTTGTTAATGGACTGATTCCCTATGAACTAAAATGGGTTAATTTATATTTTATTCAGTATACTTACGGTTGGAATAACTTGGCATCGGCATGAAATAACCATTAGAGGGCACTCTCAATGTCTGCAACACAATGGCAAGATACAATCAGCACACTGATCATGGCAAACAAGAGGACTGTAGGCACAGCTCTGATCGTGTAATAATATCAATGTTGTCTCTAAGTGTGGGGGTCCAAGCATTATCTTTTCCGGGGCCCCAGGAATCCTGGCTATGGCCCCGTATCGACAAAAGTAGAGCTGGCAGCCACTCAGCTGAGCGCTTGACACACACCCTGTTCATACTGCCATATCAAGCTAATCAGTGTCAAGACAAACGCTGTGCTTACTATAAAAGCAATATGCTTGTATATCTGACTAACTGCAAATGCAGAGTCTGTAATAATGTACATTAAACTGGCACTTGATTGATGATTAACGACGGGAGGTATGATTTAGAAACGGAATGTTCATTTCATCTGTGAATTCCGGACAATTCCATATTTTATAACGGGTGGCAGAAAAAATTGCTCAACTGCAGTTTTTACAAAACTAGACTTTCTGCTGAATACTTTCTCACTTTTGAATTTGAACATAAATACTCTGATTGTTTCAAGTAACTCATTATATGACTTGGGATGAATATGTTCCTACTGTCTGGTTGACAGAAAAAGTAGTTTGGACATGAAGGCCTGTCATGTGCCAAATTGCCCTTTCATTATAATTGGATATTAGGTTTATTCATGAAACCCCTGACATCAATACCAAAAGCAAAACCTGCCAGACAGCCTGCATCGTTCGGTTGATGGACGTTTCTGATGCTTTCTTTTGTTGGCACAAATGCATGGTTCTCTGATTTGAAGTTCCACACTTTTTTTTTGCAGTTTCTTGAACTGAGACACCTGCTGTTGCTATGTGGTTTAATGCCTTTACTCTGGCAAAGACCACCAGATATCTAACTGGGCCCACCCAATGGTGCAATTTCAGAACACTTTTGCAGTCTGGTGAATATTGCAATGTTTTAAATATACATCCTTGCTCTGAGTTTGCTTCTGTTATTTGGTCTTGTAAATATTTCAGCAGATCCACATTTTCTTACTTGTAAAGTTGGGGCCCCCATCTGATGTCACAAATTGTCACATCTTTGCCCCAGTATTAAGAAAGTAATTCACCACCTAAGTGTAGTAAATCGTTCCTATTTAGTTGTGCTTATTATTGATTTCACTGAAGCCAGTTCTTCTGTTATATTAACATCAGCGACAAGACTTGTGGTGGGGGATAAATGGCCAGTTTATTCCACAGTCTTGGAGCCACAACCGAAAAGGCACTGTCACCTTTTGTTTTCATCTAAGACTGTGAAATGTCTAAGTCTTTAAGAGAAAGGATGAATGTCAATTAGCCCTCAAATATAAAATCTACCTTTTACCACAGAATTAATTGGTTTATAAAATTTTAATGCTGAATAAAAGAAACCACCTCCGTTACTTGCATGACGGTGCACAAGGGCCCAAGATTTTTGCAACAATCCTCCGTTGATTTGGGGGTTCCTAAAAGTACAACTCCTGTCTGTAATCACCTGGTTTCAACAGTAAGAACAGTTGTGTGTCATCAGCATAACAGTGATGTGTTATATTATGTTTTCGGAGAAGAGAGCCCAGAGGGAGTATATACAAAGAGAATAGAATTGGCCCCAGGATAGATCCTTGAGGTACACCACATGTCAGCTCTGCCGAAGAGAAGGACATGTTTCCAATAGTAACCGAGAAGGTATTAATAAGAGTTGAACCACTGAGGAGCAACAAACTGGATACCAACTCCTTGCTGTAGGCGATCCAGGAGAATATCATGATCAACAGTATCAAATGCAGCACTTAGGTCAAGCAAGAGAAAAATAGCACAATTTACAGAATCACAGACCAGCAACAAATCATTGCGCACCTTAAAAAGAGCTGTTTCTGTGCTGTGGTGTACTCTGATACCTGACTAAAAGTTGACCAGCACATTATTTTGACTTAAAAAAGGGCAGCTGAAGGAAAACATCCTTCTCCAGAAATGTTGACAAAAATTATCATTTAGAGACAGGCCTAAAATTATTACAATAAGTAGGGTCAAGATTGTGTTTTTTTAAGAAGAGGCTGAACCACTGCATGTAACGGGAGGCAACAGTGCCATTTATAAGGAAGCTATGTGCATTTTTAGCTATGATATAAAAAAATGCTTTGCTTCAGATGCTTTGACAAGCCGTTGATAGGATGCTAGGAGTTTTCCCAGTATTTCATAGGACATTTGCAGCTTATCTTTCTTCCATTTTCTCTCTGCTTTTTTACATTCTTGTCTAAGGGCACGTGTGTCACCATTAAGCCAGGGTAAGGCTTTGACTTTAGGTTGCTTAGGTTTGATTGGGGCAACAGTATCAAGAATGTCTTTAATGGTGGTATCAAACAGAGTAACTAGCTCTTGTTTTTTACCCAAACAGAAATGTTGTGAACTGTGTAGAATTATTACATTGACTGAGATTTTGCTGAATATTTAGCAAACTGGACGTAACATAAATTGTCGGCATCAACCTCAGTGTTTGACATAGTAGTCATTAAAAACATATTTCTTAATTGTTTACAATATCATATGGATAGAAGAAAAAGTTTAGATTTTTTACTTTTAAAAAAAAAAAACTGAAAGGTTTTGCATGATACAGTACACTCTTTGGCAAATGCCCTGGTGAAATATCTGTTGGTAGAAAGCATGGCTGTATGCTGTATTGTAGCCTGAACAGGAGACCTGAGGCTGCATGGGCTTCAGACAGCCTGAGTAATGAAGGCAGGCTTGGCTTCTAGCTATGTTCACAGAGGATAAGAGATGGAACAGACGATCGCTCATACCTCTCTCTCTTTCTCCCTCACATACAGACACACATACCCCTGGGTTATTATAGTATATATACATTGCCCTCCAGAATTATTGGCACTCTAGGAAAACTTGCTATATTACAACAAAAAGGCTGAAATAGTATGTCATATTTCCACAAAATTCTTAAAATTCCATCTCTATTTTAGTGAAATTAATAACAGAATCCTCATCAAGAAAGAAATGTTTTAGAAATATCCATGTTTTTGAGTCGGGGATGCAAAGGAAATAAAAACATATCTCATACTGGCCAATGAAAAGAAAAGATGGGCAAAAGAACACAAAAGAACACAGACACCAGACAGAGGAAGATCTCCGACTAGGAGGCCAGCATCCCAGAGCCGCCGAATTTGAGACTGGTAGTTTGCAGGTACTATTTTATGAAGCTGCCCGTTGAGGACCTGTGAGGCGTCAGTTTCTCAAACCAGACGCTATCATGTATTTTTCATCTTGCTCATTTGTGGACCGGAGTCTCTTGCTTTTCTTTTCTAATTTGTTTGGATCCAGTTAGCACAGTCCTGTCAAAGGAGTAGTACACAGTGTTTTTCTTGGCAATTTCTTGCATGGAATGGTCTTAATTTTGCTGAGTTTCAGCCGAAAGTTATTTGCTTCAGGCTATTTTGAGCCTGTAATTGAAACCCACCATTGTTGATGCTCCAGATTCTCAACTAGTCTAAAGAAGGCCAGTGTAAGTACTTGTTTATTCATCACAATCGTTTTCAGATGTGCTAACATAATTGCAAAATACCATTCAATTAGCATCTGTACGCTTATGTACATATTCCAGTGAAAATCTGCAGTTTCTAGCTGCAATAGTCGTTCACAATGTCTACACTGTGTTTCTGATACATTTTGTGAATTTGATGAACAAAACATTTTGCTGTGAAGAGAACAGGGTTCTTTGGCGAATTCCAGTGGAGCTGCACAGTGCCGGGCCGTGAACACAGGTCCCACTCAAGGACATATGGCCCTCATGCCACCCTCACGGAGTCTGTTTCTGACGTTTTGTTTCAGGAACATGGACACCAATTGCTCGCGGAGATAATTTGGCAGGGCTCTGGGAGTGCTCCTCATGTTCCTCTTTGCACAAATGAGCAGATACCCGTCCCGATTTGCCCTCAGAAATCAGTGAGACTAGTGCGTCCAACAGCCTGTCGCTAGTACTGACCACTGCTGACCACTGTATTATGTATTATGAACACCTAAGTCTTGATTCTAATGTTAGGCCTTGCAGAACCCGGTGTCCTTTATTAAACTTTCCCTGTACAAACAGCAATGCGTACTTTGGTGCAGAGAGAAAAAGATATTGGGAGAGAATGACAAAAGTAAGTATGAGAAAAGCAAGCAAAAGAGAGAACCAAACGAAATGATGGAGAGGGAATAAAAAAGGGAATACATAAACGTGTGGGTGTCAATAAATGATGAGCCCTTAAGCAAGACTCTGCCCATTCTCCCATATCTGATCTATTCCAAAGGCTCACCACTGCATTTGATTGGCTGTGACAGCTTGGTAACCATCATAATTCCCTTGCAGGTCTTGTCACACTCTCAGATTACTTGCATAGATTTTTAGCTAGCAGTTGCTTAAATCAGCAGAATTTTGTTACAGTTGTTTGAATTATGGATTACTGTTTTGAAAGGCCCACAAATGTCTTCCAGGTCAAGCAGGCAACTCTAACGTCAAGAAAAAAAGTAGTAGTGAAATTATCCTTTCACACTCAAGCCAAGATCAACATTTTTTAAATAACTAATACAATGTCAGAATTTTTAATAATAGAGCTTTTTTTTTATGAAATAATCATTTTAATTTATCAACAATATACCTTTGGGCTATGAAAATGTGTATGAAAAATGTGTGTTAAGAATAAATATGAAATCAAAAGCAAACCAAACGTGTTTCCAGTGTGTACTGTTTAACGTTGGACCTGTACAGGCAACATGCATTTTAGATGATTTAAACTGATCTCCATACAGTTGTGTTAAAAATCAAGCCATTGTGTTAACCGTAAGAAATATGACATTCTCTAACAAATATATTTCATTCACTACAGGAAGATGCAAGCCATATCCTATTTGTTTGTAGAACGTGGTGGTTTGAATGACTTCCGGAGGGTATGTTTGTGCAGAGGCTGGATGAGATTCAGATTGCTCACATAGAGATTTGGTGATAGAGAAGGAGAGACAAGGGAGAGAGAGTGAGAACAGTGGATAATTGTAATTACTAGGGACAGAAACGTAATGATTCAATATGTCATGTTCAGACCCACATATCCATTGCATGCATGAAGAGAATGTTTAGAGAACGTTTTTCATGAAAATAACTACATTTATAAGCAACTGAACAAGCATGCTAATCAATTATATAGCTCTGTTGCCCTAATGCAATAGATTTCTAGACAGGGCAAGACAAGACATTCTGTGAGCAGGTTTTAAAATTATCGGCTTGCTTTGTCAGTGTGACACATTGTCATTACGAGTTTGAATCCAAAATTGTATTTCTATTTCATGAAAATTAATAAAATGTTTACAATAACTGTACCTCAGTGGAATTATACAATTAATGCTGATTCTACTCTCCAGACAATCATTCTGATTGACCAAGTTGTGGGTTTCAGACAAAAATATCAGCTTTATTTTTATTTGAGCTTTGTAGCAAAATCCTTTTCTATCTTCAAAAGCATGTTTTTTAAAATGAGAGGGGTATTCTACAGGTTACCGAGCTGTTAGAGCTAGTTGTTTTATTAGGCGCTTGCTTCGGCAAGCCACACTACTATTATCTCACGTATATTTATTATTATATCCAACCTAACTCCTCTTACAGTTCTTGCATTACGGAGACATGACAAGGTATTAGTTGCAAGGTTTGGGAATTATTCACGTTTTTGTGGCAAAAACACACTGAACATTGGGTAGCTAGCCACTCTGAACGCCGTTAACCATGCCACTTACGTTACTCAAACCTTCCAGAATGAGGCCATGCAAATGGATACTTCAGAAGTTTGCAAGTAATGCGAGCTAGCTAGAGTGCTGTTTATGAAGTGACAATGAAATGGCACTGACTTTGACCAGAGGAGTTACTTCGTCATAGGTACATTATTTTACTACCTTTTTGCCAACTTTGTGCCTTTTTTATGTGGGAGATGTGTGTTAAATATGTGTTCACTTACTGCCAGTACACAGCTGGACACGGATACAACTGGTGAGCCTGCAAGCACGCTTTACAATTTCCCCAGAAAGTGTAAATTTTACTATTTTGTTATGTTCTTAAACTTATACATACATGATTTGTATTGAAATAAAGACAGACTTTCCTTCACCATTGAAAAGATGTTGGACAATTTTGATTAAATTTTTTTAAATTAATCAGATGAAAGAAAATGAGGACCCAGTTACATCATCATTGACCATCTACTATGAAACATTAAAGTAGCAGTCACATTTTCTGATTAAAAACTCCACTGCTGAAGGATCATTAGTCAAGCAGTTAACATGAAGGAAACTGAAGACCAAAGAGAATTCTACTGAAGTTAGAGATACATTTATACAAATGCATAGATTTAGTAAAGGGTACCAAGTCTTTGGAGATCCCAGTGAGCATAGTTGGATGATCAATAATCTTAAAGTGGAAGCGGCATAACAACAATCAAGCACTACCAAGTAAATTGTAATGCTAACTTCTTAAAACATTTTTTTTTTTTGCTACACAAACAAACACATGCATTTTCCTAAAGTAATCTAAAGATGTAGTAAAAAACACAATTTGCAACTGCTACTGAAATTATGTTTACAATTTTGTCAGAGCTGTCAATACTTAAGCTGTATTCCAATAGTAATCACTCAGTCCTTTTCAACCAATGCCTTGCAGGTAGCATATCAAAATTAAGTTAACGAGTTTTCCAGAAAACTCTGCAGAGTCTTTAAATAATTTTTGGGAAATCGGCAAATCTTCAAAAACCTTTGAAATGTGTTCAACTATGAGTTTTTGGCCATTGTAATACGTAAAGCACGACATCAAAATAGTACATGTTTACATAACAATTGTCAGGAAATTAAAATCATAGAAAATAAATATGTTTAATAACCAAGTCTCTGTCATTAATAAATATAGTTACCATTCGAGAGTTCAGTAGAAAATGCAATGCATACTGGGAAATTATATTGTTGTTATGGCTTAGCATATTACTCAATTCCTTTAGACAAATAGAAAATATATATATATATATATGTTTAACTAGCCATAAACCTGTGACTTCTGCAAACTTTTATGATCCTAAAAACATTAAGGCGAATGATTGCCTTCATTTTGGGGGAACAAAAGAGTGATCCAGCTGCACCTTCCACGACAGTGAAGCACAGTGGGGCCTGCAACATGGAAAATGGAAAAATACTGGTTAAAAACTAGCTGCAACACATTGCTGTTTTCGACGTTTCTTACAAATACTTCTAATGTTATACAAAATACAATATATGATCACTCATTTTGATTGTCATTGTTTAATTATACAATTACAAACAGAACAAGATTACAATATCCCTTTTGTAATTTAATCAAATTAGAGGATTGGTGTGGGATTGAATGCTTTGTAAGGCACTGTTAATCCTCACCCACAGAATTTTGTACTAGGAGCTTTAATTAAACTAATTTAAAGTGCAAACATCTTTTCTACTTGTGTGTCGTCTGTTGTTGTGAGCTTAATGTGCCCCTAGCCACAATGCTGCAGCTTAAGACTCTCTTTCTTCCCACCATTTCTGTTAATTGCGACATATGTTATGACCTCCATCTTGACAATCTGTCTCTGGAGCCGACAGCAGAGACCACTATTAGTTAAATGGTACTGTAATGAAGCTTTTACTTTTATGAATGTCACATTTTTGTCACATCCTATTTTGATTAAACCATTTATTTCACATTTAGAGAAGACATCCTAATGATGTTATGCTGGGTGGTAAATCCAGAGTCTCTATCAGTGCAATCGTTAAGCACATAGGTTGACCTTTCTGTGTTCAGTGGATTGGTGTGTTTATGACACGTGCTGTGAGGATACGTTAATATGTGTGTATCCAGAATGTCTCTCGTGCCCTATTCTGCTGATGTCTCTTAGACATTAATATTGTCTACCTGATATCGTTGATAACATTTGTAAAAGTTCAACAGCGTGTTCATATAATAGAGTATTTTCACAGGCTTTTCATGTCACCTGTAAATTATTAGTTTATTATGCCTGACTGCTTCATGGTCTAAGTTGTATAACTGAAGTTATTTCGCCTGCTGATAATTGCAACAAATTCAAACCAATATTGCAGATTGAAATAATAGTCTACTGTGTGCTTAACTCACCTCTGTTCTCTATCTGATTTTATCTGTCACTTCTGCGTCTTGTCTGTTGCTTCCTGTCCTGCACAACCTGTGGCTAAGTCGCTTCCGCACTTTCATGATGTTCCTCCTCTGGCTTGCTGCTCTTATCTGTTCTCTCTCCTCTTAATTGTAGCTCACCCGGAGTAAGAAGCAAGGTAGAGACAGAAACATGATTGTTTTAAAAGTCAATCTATGCTGAATGTAATTAACATGAGTCCATGATCTTGCCCATGATAGCCATGAGGCTATACATGTATCATTGCTAACATTACAAATTAGCACATTAGGTAGCTGTGCTTTTTGGAAATGCTCCTCTTTAGCCATGGTCTAACCACTCTTCTGAAGAACTCCCATGTGATTTTAAAGAAAAATGTCACCGCTGCTCGATTTACCTATGTACGCTACGTCCATCAATATGGTACTAACACAGTGACGTCATTAGTGTCACGGCCTGGGACTATTCCGGGCCGGGGTTTCCGTTTTGCTCCCCTCCCCGGACCTGCGCATGCCTTTTCCCGCATTGTCACCTATCTCCTATTGCGCACAAAAGCCGGCATTTCCCCCATCAGCACCACTCTATATACACCTCTGATTTCCCCCTTCAGTTTGCCAGATGAATGCAGTTACTATACTCGTTTTGTGCTCATATCTATTCATATAATGACTTTGGGGATTATCCTTAGTGTCTTTGTCCAACTGCTACCCGCAGCGCCTTAGTTCTTTTCCAATAGTTTTTTTTTAGTTAGCTACTCTGGACCACTGTGCTCTGTGCTTGGGTCTCCTGCCTGACATTTGCCAGGCTCCGCTCTGACCTGACAGTTAGGCCTGGGCTTCAGGGCTTCAGCCACAGGTGGTTTTGGCATAACCTGAGGTCTTTTGATCCACAATGCAAAACACTAAGATGAAGAGGTCTGCTTGTTTTTGGAGCTGAATGCAGCTGGAATGGGGCTAAGAGAGTCACGGAACAAGAGATTACGTTTTCTGATTGCACTGGGATGTATCCCCCCACCTCCCTGCTCAGCTCTGGGTTTAGCCCCGAGTGTTTTATAATCCAAGAATCTGTTTGTATTAAAATATCATATGAGCCATCAAAACTGGGAATTTCCTCACCTGACACAAATACAAGCGTTCTGCACTTCGTTGGCAGAAATGGGCCGTCTATGATGTATACCATAATATGCAGATTTCTTAGGGACTTTAAGCAATTTTCAATCAGATTCAGAGAACGTTTCTTGATCTCAAGAAGAGTAGTTAGAGTGCCAGAGAATCTGTAAATGCCATTACCACACCGTTCTGAAAAGCCTACTTTTGAGAGTTGGAACCCAATTAGATGAGTGCGGGAAACTGGTAATGCTCAAGTCTTTTTGTAAACTTTACAAATCTAGAGATAATGTATCAACCTGTCCATCCTTCAGAATTGTGGCCAATAAAAACATTGTTGTTACAGCCAATTGCTCTATTGTACGAGTACAACAGTTTTTACCTGCCCCTAGTGTGATTGAGCTATCAGCAAAACACAAAGGCCACAATAATTGCTACAAACCTGACTCATTCATTTTTTAGATCAGATTGCATTGTAGTCATTGGTCAACAAAAATAATAACCAAAATAATTTCAAAATGACTTTTTGTAATAATGTATTGTGTAGTAGTTTTGTCTTCTTGTTTCCTCACGTGTCCTCTATCCCTTGCTACTTTTCCCATAGGCTCTATTTCCACTCTCTATAACCCATAGGCTCTATAACCCACTTCCCCACCCCTTCTCCATCCCTTTTCCTTTCCCTCAACCCTTATCTTTGTGCATACACTCAGAACGATGCAGCGGGCTGCTGTATAGTTAGGTCCCACTCATCACAGTGACAGCCTGAACCGCTTGACAAGCAAAAACCAATTCCACTGCAGCAACCGGATATTAATGGAGTGGGATTTTGGTTTTGGCTGTCCCATACCTTAGAAACGCCATAAACCGGAACGCACACACAAACTACGTGGGCATGCACACATGCATTGCATGTCGATGGGAACACACACCGAACCCTCTGCCTGAACGTAGCTGTCCTGAGTTCATAAAAATGGTGGCAGCAAGAGCGTCAACACCTTTCCCTGTGTTTTCATGTTTAAATGGAATAAGCTGTGACCATAAACTGTCCCGATCCAAAGGCCTGCTGTCGGTCAGACTCCAATAGTACTTAAAGTTTTAGCAGTGGGCCCGGTTGATTGTGATCATATCAACAACTGCCTTTAAAAAAAAAAGGAAATGCCTGCACAAGCATACCCAGACAATCAACAAATAACACCTAGAAATGTGCAAAATGGCATGAAAATTTTGTGTGCTGAAACAACGCCACAATCCGGCACTTGTTGCCGGAGCCCAAACCTATGGAAGGCCAGACAGGAATCTAGTTCTTATTATTTCAATTTACAAAATTCCTGTGCACGTCGTCCATCAAGAATTGAACCTCTGTGTTTCGTGAAGCTTGGACGCTGCCATTGGATGTGACGTAACACAAGTGGTGTAGCAGCAGGCATTTATTTTAAACCGGGCATTTTTATAATGCAACTCTAAACGCTCGATGGCTGCAGTGTAGTGCAGTGCTTCTACGTAAGAGTTTCTATAGCAGACAACGCACTGAAAAAAATTCTAGCAGTGGATTCTTACGAGTGTTTGAATCAATTCGTTGTAGACTCGCTGCACTGCTATTATTGTCACATGAGATGGCAGCAGTTTTGCCCCAAAATGTATGTGTCCTGGGTAGAATCCTTATAATAAAACATTATCTCTGTGTAATGGTTAATGAAGGGAATACAATCTTCAGTCAACATATGATATATACTACCTTGGTGGGTCATTGTTTAAAGACATGACAAAATCATATAGAAAAGAAAATCTACGCAAATACTTTCCAATAGCCTCTTTGTTACTACAATATTTGAATATGAATACTTGGATCGCATGATCAAATCTTCCATTATGTTCAGTAGTTCCTAAGGGCAGCGATATTGTTGACCACAAAACACGTTTCTGCAAGAAAGCAGACTAATCAGAACTCATCTTTCAGCACATGCCATTATTTGTTAACTTAATTTGAATTTATAGACGACACAAAAGTTTAGAAATAAAGAACTTAAGAGTAAACATGTTCAAGATGCCAGAAAATGCATTTTGATTATAAAAGAAAAACGCTGTGTTCTCTCAAATGCCCATCCTGAAAGGTGGAGAGATCTATCATATGTTCTTTATTAATGAGAGACTAGCAGAGGGCTCAATTTAGCACTTCCAGCCTACTGATGAAGGGCCGCCTCAGATCTACAGAAAACGGTTGTGTACCTTATGTACCTGTCTGTGTATTGAGTGTGTGTTTTTGGGTATACTTATTTTCGTGTGCCTTAAGCCCAATCAACACCCTGTGAGCTTAATCAACACCCCGCTGATTACCAGTGCGGTTGACTCTCTTTAGTCTCCATAACTAAAACTCCCTGCGTGCCTCTGAGGGAAAGGAGGAAGATAAGCCCTCAAATATTTTTCTTTCAGAGGGAGGCAGGATTGGCTTACTAATAAATAGACTGTAGCTCATGAATTCCATTCAACCAAATAGCTTCTCGACGTCTACAGTACGTGAAGAGATACAGTAGCAGCTTTGACTAATGATGGGATCCAAATATGTAATTGAGAAGATGACGTTAGCAACATTGAAGTTTCTCCCAGGTCTTTGTAGGTCTAATTTGTTGATTCAAAATTAAATTCAACCAGAAAACAGTCCCAGAGGGGTATATTCTACAAGTAAACAGTTCCCAAGTGTTTGAATAACATATGTAGTAGAATGAAGAGATGGAATGGCCTGCTGTGCTGTGTGATTAAGACACTGTATCGACAACGTGAAACTGATAAATCGTGCTAAATTAGAAAAGCCGCAGCAGCAGACATTGTGGTTAATGATTCTATAATTGACATGCTATCAGGGCAAACATTGTGTGAAATAATGCTTACCTTGAGTTCCAACTAAGACTAGTGGTCTTGTTTATCGCAAAGAACCTGTCAGTGTCATATTCCTAAAAATATTGTTGTTATTGTATTCTTTTTCGTTTTAGGCTTTAGGTCCCAAAGGATGGATTTAACGTAACTGGGAATACTGACATGCATCTGTTAGTAACATATACCTTAACAAAATATAGGTCTGTGTCTGACCAATATATGCCTTGTGGACCATGACATCTTTTTCACATGGAGTAGGATCTTGAACACACTGTCATGCACGTTGATTCAGAGCATTCCAAACATACTCAATGGGTGACATGTCTGGTTAGTATGCGGGCCGCGGAAGGAGTGGGGCATGTTTTTGCATCCCGAGATTGTGTACAGATCCTTGTGACATGGGCTGTGCATTGACATGCTGAAAGAAGGTGATGGAGGCTGTTGTATCGCCTGACAATGGATCAGATTGTTGTTACCATATCTCTGTGGATTTAAATTGACATTGATAAAATGCATTTGTGTTTGCTGACCTTAGCTCATGCCAGGCCAGACCCTAACCCCAACACCGAAATCTGGGGACTATGTTCACATGACTGACATCAGCAAACCTTGCTCTCCTTTCCACGGCCATCGAAGGTTAGCATTAGCTGCTAAATATATAGCGGACATGTGCACAGCAAAAAAGGCAGGCATATATCTTGATTAGTGACCAACTTGGTCGAATATGATAAAGTATTCTTGCAATTTCAATCAGAACCATCATTGCCTGAACAATTATATGGTATACCTGAAGGATCATTTTCATATTTCAATTAGTTGTTTGGGGAGATTGTTTCCCTGCTACCTGTCCTAAAGACAGAGAAAATGCACCATATTTGTGCGGACATCATTTGATCCTGCTACCGCAGAAAATATAAAAACCATTATAGGCTACATTTACACATTCAGAATATTATTTAGAGTAGTAGTGCTGTTATTGATGGTAGGTCCATGTGATGACATTATAAACAAAAACTAAACAAAGTTAACATACCAGGTAGGGGAATACATTTGTACGAGTAACGTTGTGCATGTAACACGTTTCATTCAGGGAATGTTCTCAATAAGTTTGTGTGTTGGTGTTATCCACATCGATATGGCTTCGGTATCCGGAACAATAGGTTTCAGAGCTGTCTTCTAATGTTACCTGCTATACTATTATTACAAAGATTAAATAATAGCTACCAACTTGATGCTTTCTAATTACTTTGTTATTCGTACATGTTTGTCATGAGTGGGCGGCTGCTGTTGGAAGCAGCACACTCTGACAAACACCCACTAGACTTCACCTCCCAGTATTGGCCACCATTAACTTAACGACAAATGGCCTAACCCGCATTTGTTAATTAGGATTTAATTTACATGTATTACAAAAACCCGCCACCAGCAAATAATACATTTTTACCTGCGACAATTTTTACCTGCGACCTGCTTCTCGAAGCAGTTCAATTTGCTAGAATACCGTGGACATGGCAACGCTGCTAGAGTAACAGGGCTGACAGAAAAGAAAAACTGTAGTTCTCAGCCATATTAATATAAATTGATTCCAGCAACAGTCGAATTAACAATGTGATCCCAACCTGGTTAAACAACAAAAGTCTTACTTGTAGTCAATGTGATATTTTTTTTTACAATAATGTGTCAAGCAATGACGAAATACCATCCTCTTTTTGGGGTGTTTTAGAAATTAAGAGAAACATATTTTTGGGGCACTTTTGTGTAAAGGAAAAACAGTTTGTTTCCAATACCAAAACAAAAAGTGTTGTAATTTACCACATATTGATTCACTTTTTTACAAGGCCCTTTTGACACTCATGATGGTCAAACGGCCATAGCGACTTACACACTGCTACCAATTTGTTTACAAGTCTTTTATTGGTAAATGCCCCCTTGACTGCTGAACATAATGAATTCCAAAAAAAATTATGTTTTGATATTATGAAACGTTAAACATTTTATAACACTTTCCTCAAACATGCTGAATCAGTCAAATGTATCTGTACGTGTCTCTATATATAGTATTATATGTATCATGATATATATTGATATATATTGATTGGGACTAGTACAGATGTTACAGTTAACTTCCAGTGACAGCCAATTATGCCACAGAAACCGCTACTGCCTGCGCCATCATTTACTCTAAAACCTGAACTCAGAAAACGTAAAAGATTCATGTGGGACATATTTCCTCACGAGCCATCCCGCTTATAAAAAGACTTTGAAAACACGTTTCTGGTTGTAAAGAAGTTACAAAGACGGTGAAGAAATGTTGAAAAGTCATTGGAAAAATGTATTTAAAATGATTTTACTCAGTGGGATGCTTTTACTTAACCTAGCAAATTATAGTCACCTGATCCAATCCAAGTCCATCACACCCGTTTGGGTAATTGACAAGACTAAGAGCTAATTCTGTACAGAATTCACCGAGATGGGTTGTCGTGCCAACACGCCTCTTAATGCTGAGTCTGCATGCAGGAGCTCTCTCTGACACGACCAATTTGCAAAGTCAGTAGACCGGGGAATTATTTTCGCCTTAATCTTTTATAAGGCCATATCAGGCTTGTGTGGAAGAAGAGAAATACAATAATAATAAAAGAGAAAATGTGGTGGGGGAGGGTTCTGACAGGGACGTAATTACCAAGCACAAATTACACCCATAATCAGCTTGTTAGCGCATCCATGGCCACTGAGGTACCACTTTTCATTTGGTAAGGGAGGAGAGTTTAAAAGTTCCCCTTGTTGAATTTGGTTTAGGAGGCGTGGGGATGGTGGGGTGGCATGTTCCCCTCATTTATTTAATAAAGGAATACTTTTATTTAGAAATAAATTATGTTGATTTTCTGAGCTTTGTGAAATAATCACTCCAAATGCTTTATCCAAAATTTTATTTTTTATATTTTTACTTTAGAAAATGGAGTCTTTGGTTGTTCCATAAGGCAATGCATATTTGCCATGTATCACCCTGGTGGAGGGGAGCATCTTCAGGAGGCATTTTGTCTGTCATATTGTGCTCCAGCAACTCTGTCAGACAAGGTCAGGTGCGTGAAAACCTAGGTCATGAGTCAAGTGTTAACATCTTGGCACTGATGTCGCTAGGAAAAAACACTGATCTTCCAGAATCCTGAGGCCCCTGAAAGATGCTGTGACAATACAGAGAAAGAGGTACATCAATTATTGGCGAGGGAAGATGCAGGAAAATTATTTGCGAGTTTCATTAGGGGACTTTTCTTTTGAAAAAGCCTCTTCTGCAAGATTGTCCTTTCCCTAACCCATTAACGGCTTCTTTTTCACCCCTCCTCTTCTCAAATGTAGACAGTTGTGTGTGTAACAGAGTGAGACAAGTGATTAGAGGAAAAATCACTGTGCCGAGCATTACACATCTCTCCAGATAATAATTATTTAAAGAA
Source organism: Novumbra hubbsi (assembly GCA_016801125.1). Lineage (NCBI taxonomy): Eukaryota > Metazoa > Chordata > Actinopteri > Esociformes > Umbridae > Novumbra > Novumbra hubbsi. Next base: position 40,916 of record JACXGK010000134.1, on the reverse strand, counting down.
AGATTGTTTGAACATGAATCAACTTTTATAGCTATGTTTGAATCAATGTGATCTATAACTGATATTCATGTCCTGCCTGTCAGATCCAATGCCCTCTCTCCCTCATTAGGACACTTATTTGTTTGGTATTGTCTTACCCTTTGTTCCTGATTACAGTCCATAGTTACACTTCTAGTGTATGTTGTTTATGACTTTGTTTTCTGTACCACAGTAACAGTAGCCCCATTGTAATTGTTGTAGTTTCTGTTTTCGTTACTTGGCGTTACATGACAGTGGGTGCAGCGACCTGTTTGTGCCCGAGTCTCTCAGATGCAACGACTGCGGTGCAGAAACACCTGCGGAGTCAAATCCGAAGGGAAGGAGAAGGGAGCTTTGCCCCAGCCGCTGTCCTTGGACTCCTCCCTATCTAATCCAATACATGGCTGGAGCCGGGACTTGTAAAAGGACGTTGCCACGTCCTAAGAGATCCAACACTCTCTTCACGCACAGATACCTTTGTGATGTTAATGCCCTGATGTGTGTTCCTGATCACTGTCACTACTTTCTGCGTTTCTCATTGTCTAGAGCAGGGGTGGGCAAATATTTTGGCTCGGGGGCCACATCATAAAATGAAGGGCCACATTTGTTTTTGTAATTAATTGTAATGGTTTTTGTTAATCATAATTGATTTGGAGGCCAGAAAAAGGCAAAAGTTAAAACATACATTACATATGTACAGTAGATCCCATATAATGTGTAAATAGTTAAAATTCTGACTCAGATGTATAATAATGGGCTGGTGAGTTGTTTTTTAATTTTAAATTTAATTAATTTGTTTACATTTTGTGGGCCGGATGGGACAGCCTCGCGGGCCGCATTTGGCCCTCTGGCCGTAGTTTGCCCACCCCTGGTCTAGAGTATGTCGCCATTGTTAAGTTTTAGGTTAACGTACTGCAAGCCTATAGACTAAGTAGTTGGTCATTTTTACCAGGGTATACAAGGCATCTTTGTGAAGGATGCCTTGTTCTGGAACCAATTTTGGATGTAACTTTAGACTGAAGATGGATGACATTCGTTTTGAATGAGAGTAAGCCAAGCCATATCCCAATGTATTTTTATGTGTCTAAACTTACTCTGACCCACTCCAAAGAACATTTTTGGGGAAGGCAGGTTGATGTGGGCTAAAAGAGAAGAGACATTGTTTCTTTTACATTTTTAAAGAAAGAGTGGAGGTTAATCTTTTACAGTTATTGGAATCACTTCATCTAGAAATGCATGCACCCACACCTTGCCAAGATACCAGCAGTAAGTCTTCTATAAAGTTTGATGAGGTGGAGAACACACTGCAAGGAACCTGAGACCATTTATCAATGCAGAATCTCTCCACATTCTTTAGAGTCCTCCTTAGCTCACCTCACTGATTTTAAATGGGGTTTAGGTAAGGGGACTGGGACAGATATTGCAGAAGCTTGGTTCTGTTGTCATTGAGCCCTATGTCCAATCCTGGCAGTCAGACTGTGCTCTAAAATCTCTTGGTACCTGACAGAATCAATGATGTATACTAACAAGGGTCAGAGCTTTGGAAGCAATACAGCCTCAAAACATGATGTACCCACCATCATACTTCAAAGAGAGGAGTAATTCTTTTCTGCATGAACATTTCTCTTTTTATGCCAAACCCACCTCTGGTAGCAAAGACACATATGTGATAAAAATACAAGATGTTCTCAACATAATCTAGAATGGAACAATTAGATTGTTGTGGTAGAAAGGATTTACTCAGTCTTGTCTGTTAATGAAATGGAGAAACGCAGAGAGAATCTGGATCAGTAACAGAATGCAAAGCTGTGCAAAATATTTAAACCCTATATTCAATAGAAAAAAGTACAAAAAAAACATATGCAACGTTGAACCTGAGACATTTTATTTAAAGGCATTAAAAATAGACACAACACTTTTGAAAACCATTGTCTGTGTGCACAGTTTGTTGCTGCATCCAAAAAAGCAATTCAAAACTCATCCATGCAAAGAAGAAACCGTACTTGACAACATCCACAAATGTTTGCCCAAGCTAAATTTAGGACTGAGGTGAAGTGGAAGTCCTGTGGTTAGACAAATCAAAATTTTAGATGATTTTTGAAAATCATGGAAGTTGCTTACTATGGGCTAAAGAGGAGGAACCCATCCAACTTTTTTTAGAGGACACTGCAAAATCCACAATCTGTGATGGTATGGGGATGCATTAGTGCACATGGCATGGGTGACTTGCACTGCATGCACCCCATAAATGCTCAACAACATACACAGGGTTGTCGCAACGTATGCCGCCATCCAGACATTAGCATTTTATGCACAGACACAACTTTTTTGTAAACGGCAATGAATGAACTAACATATTAGCTTTCTTGTTCCTGGAAAAACTGTTGATCCAAATGCAAGTAAATACATTATTTAATGTGTTTAACCAGGATATCGTCATGAAAACCTGACACAGTTGTCATTGTCTAAACATAACACGTTCCCAGAATGTTGCAGTCCAAATTGCTTGAAAGTGATTTGTTATTGACAGTTATTTGTCCAAAGAGGCATGGTGAGATACTCTCTGAGTTAAGCCTTCACATCTTACAGAGTTTTTCTGTGATATATGCCTCCCTCTCTATGGCTTTTTTCTGTTTGTCTTTTTCCTTTGGAACACTTAACCAGACATCTAATGCTTTCTCTTCTCTCTCGTAAAACAACTGCTTAGGGCAAGCTGTATATTTGGGTATAACGCCTTTTCAGATCAAAAGAGAACCAAATTATAACATGTCTTTGTTTGAAACAGAATGAGACAAGTGAACTGGTCTGGTTGAGGGATGGTTTAACTTTTCAAACTTAAAGGTTGCGGTGGTTAACAGCCTGTGTGGATCTAACATGCATTCTGCCTTTATAACTATAAAACAATTGTAATCAATAACATTTGCCATTACAGCTTCTTCTGCACTTTTGCCTCAGATTATTTGCCTTGTTCACACCTCGATCCTTCTCTCCTCCAGCAGATGCAGCTCCAAATAAACAGCTTTGACTGTATCCAAGCCTGTTATATGATCCTTAATTTTCAGTTGATGTTACTCCATGCTTCCGACACACTTCAGTGACTACAAAATTGCACCGTGAAGTGTAAAATTGCTTTGGGTAAGCAGCAACGATGGGAAAAAATAGCGCACAGTTTGTGTATGGTGTTGTATATGTTATTCAACCATGTTTCAAATGTGTCTGTGTGATTTTAAGATGTGACTGGCTGTGTTGTTTACAGATCTTTTGTCACATTTTTTTTAAAGCTTGACAGCAGTTTTTCAGCATGTTTTTTGGTCTTACTGGATGCTCGATTTTTAGGGACTGTGGTTTTGATCGGAATTAGAAGTGACTGATTCATAAAAACATAAAAATGCCACACTGCAAAATAAGATGCAAGCATTTTATAGATGAAGCTTTGGGAGGATAGAAATGTGTGTTTGGTTTTCCTTTTGGTTTTCCTTTTGCCATTCACTCTTAGGATAGATTTCTAGCATGAAACACTTTCAAAAGATAAGCATGCTTTGTAAGGCACCGAGTTCTAATTATAACATTATTCTTACTAACATATGACAAAGGGTAGTTTGATCATTTGTGTTAGTGTTTTACTCTTTAACCTTGATATGTACATGTTTTAAACTCTACCTATATTAAACAATATATTATCTAGGAGATAATTGCTCATTGTTCATCTTTCGTGTGACATTTCTAGAAGTGGTTTTAGGAAGTCAGCAGTTGTAGTGCTGGTGGAGGTACTGCCAGATTCTAAAAAAACTACTTTGTTTCCGACTTATGGTAGAGAAAGTTACATTTAACTCTTTGGCAACAGCACTGGTGTACATTCCTGCAGCTAGCATAATGGTTATGTTCTCTGGTACATGCTTTTACATGAAAACTGGAGACATCTGTGGAATTGTTATATGACAAACTACACATTTCTGGCCATTTGTTCTAAACTGCAATATTTGCAACTGTATTATTCAATCTGTTTATTCAGCTTCCTGACATGCACAGAAAATGACTTGGCAAAGCAGTAATGATCACTGAGACATTTTGTACACAAAATCGAAAAGAAAGGCTCTTTTTCCCCAAGCATCTTTGATTTCAGCCAACACTTAACATATTGCATTAATACATTTAAAAAAAAATTAAGGACAACTTATATCACACTCATGTCCTGGCTGGGGCCCCAAGCCTTCTCTGTGCCTTGGGCTCACCCCCAGTCAGGACAGGACACTTAGAGAGGCATCTGGCCTTTTCTATGCCGCTGTGGGCTCCCAAGTCAGAGCAGCTGTGTTCAGTTGCCTCTGATTGGGGAGCCTACTTAGGCTGATTTAGCACCACACTAGGTGTGGTTTATTGTTTGTGTTTGGGTATGCAACGTTCACGGTTTGTCTTTTGTTTAATACCAATTTCAAGTGGATACGCTACATGTTTCTTGTTAGTCGTTATATGTTTGTTTGCTACATCATTTAGCACCTTTCATTTGACGTTACTGTTTGTGTAGAGTTTGTCTTGTTTGTTGGATTAAATCACAATTTCTTTATACAATGTCTGCATTTGGTTCCACTCCACACCGCAACCGTGATACACACATTGGGTGTCAATGGGAAAAAAAATAAAAATGTATTCAGATTCAAGTTTAAAATCTTTACTGTACATTGTGTAATTCGTTGAGAACAAACTGACGTAACAGAGGTCAATGAAAACCAAAATCCCAAACCCAATTCAGGGCTGGATTCAACTCACAGCGAAAATCAAAGTAAACTATTAAAATCACAGGCTTTTTCAACTTTTTCTAGTGACAGTCAGGGTACCGTTGTCTAGCACATGGAGATCTTTCTCACCAGACTATCACTAACTCTGCCAAATCTGGTCAAACCTGGATGAGGTTTCAGGCAGCATAACGTTTACCAGGGCGTCTCCAGACTCTCACGTGTGTTTAGTATGAACCTGCTTTCATCTGTGAAGTGCACAGGATGGACCTGCCAAATCTGGTATTCACTGGAAAATGCCAATCGAGGAGCACAGCACTCTGTGAGCACAGGTCCCACTAGAGGACATTGGGCCCTCAAGACACCTTCATCGAGCCTTTTTCTGGGGTTGTCTTGCCTCTCCAGTGCACCTGTTTTCACTTTTTTTTTGCACCAAAACAGGTTACATTTATTTAAACACCAAGTCAATTTAAACCTTGAAGTTTAATTGACTTGGTGTTGTACTGTGATGATTACGTGTTTCCTTAAATTTTTTTTGGACCTGGTGTATTGTTGTTCATTGTATATTTATGACCTGCCCAAAAGTAGCGTTCAGATATCCATCAAATACTTGATATATTGCGGTTTGCTCTGATGAAATCTGAATAAATCCAAAATGTAGTCCATTAACTAGTTATAGTTATAGGGGTTGCGCACAATGCTTATTAAGATTAGCAGAATAATGTCATGTTCGAAAGGCCGATTGATTGGGAGTCTGCAAGGCCGGAAAAACCTGGCTAAGTAAGGGGTCTCTGAATGGTAGTAAACTCTGTCATTGTGAGACGATAGTTCGAACTTTTGGATTCGCCCAGGGATCCCACTGAGGGTGAATTAGCCAGCACCATCCAAGTTTTGAGGGTTAGTAATCAAATGTGGTTGCCTTGCCTTGCACTATTGACTCTTTGTGTTGGCTTGGATGCCTGGGAGCTTAATCAACATAAAAGACTGGAGAATGTGTTCCCTCTGCCTGGTTGAGGGAGCAGTGTGATAAGAACCAGAATATTCTTGTTATCAGAGTATACCCAGTATTCCACTGTAACATACTCCAACTGTGATGTGTAGCCTTAGAAAACACTTTACATTTTAAGTTAGTGAAAAGCTCTTACTAATGGGCTGTGTACATCAAATGACCTTTATATCCTAACATGTATTTATCACCATAAAACCACATTCACTGAAAATCTTGTTATTTTATTGTCTGTTCTTCAGTTGTAAAAAACATTATAATATTCCGTTGATGCAATTCAATCAGTTCAATAAAATGTAAACCTCTAAGCTGTGCACAACTAGTCATTTATCCAACCTTTGAAGGATTTGTACTTGCATGAACCAATTTAGCACTGGTAACAGAAAAAAGAGTCCACTGAGATGTAGATCAATAGACTGGTCGGAAAACCCACACAGTATCCCGGCAGAGTCCACAGGGCCTATGTTATACAGGATGGTGAAGTTAGCAATGAGTTGTAAAGACACTGGATTCTGTGGTGGCTACTCTATATTCAACGGCATTGACACATCTCATCTGCATGCATGGTAATCTTAAACTATTCACATAACATTTGGAGACCACAATGCATGAAATAAAATGGACAGTTCATTTAATAATGGTTACACTTGGATACTTTTTGACCCATCTAATCAACTTTCTCCTTGTTTATGAGACCAAACTACACTTGGGTAAACATCCAGGCAGTTTCATCACAGCTAACTTGTGAAGTATTGCACTAATAGTGGAGATAGTTATTTTAATATGTTTACATATGTTAACCATTTAAAATGTATTTATCAACTTTTTTTTCTCATTTAATTCAAGTTGTCTTACCATTCCTAGGATGCTCTGTGACTAATGCTATGCCGGCTGGTAGTAACTGTCAACAAATTCAAGTTCTTTCATAAAACCAAAAATAATTAATTGGTTTAAAAAAAACAATATTGTTCCAATTGGAATGTTTGTTTACAAATATAACTGGTTTATTGGTTTGGTTTTTCATTTAAAATACTTCCACTAGAAACAAAAAAAGATTTTACTGACATGTGCAGGAATTTACAAATTGTGCCTCGACCATAGCTGCAGAAGAGCCTATTTTTTTTGTTCCACAAATAACTATCCCTGTACAAGAACCCCTTTCCCTAAAATAAATACCTATCAAGAATGTTAAACAACAGACCAGTGGATTTACGGCCATAATAGTCCTCCATGCTTCATTTTTATTTAAAGCCTAAATTATGCTTACTGCATTCCTCTCACAATGAGAATAAATTGGTATGACATGAATAAGACAGATTGAGGTTTTTAATTAGTTTTGTATTTACTTTTATTGGACATTTTAAATAAGTACATTAATATAATAGTTTTAAACATCACATTTCTGGTAGGTGATGACTAGGGCCCAACTAGCTCTCTGGAGAAAATAGACAGTTTTGACAAATCAGTTGCTGGTTTTTAGGAATTAGACTGTTGTAGATCCTCTCTAATGGTTGAACAAAGGTTTTGTTGAGACAACATTGAGTGACAACTACCCAAAATCGTGTCTATGTGTCATGTGGTTGAATGCAGGCTGTTTCTCAATATTCTCTGTTTCCATGGCACCCAGCAACCCATGAGCGGCTTGGCTAGAGCTATCGGGCAAAATGTGCTTTTGATTTATTCCAGACATTATTGAATTACGGAGTCCTTGAATATTCTGTTACTTGTGTCTTTTGTGTCCCTTGGCTAAGATAAAATATGCTCTGTACATTTAGATCCCCGAAAAGGTACTGTAGCTACATGAAGAATCAAGGTATAGTGTTATGCCCTGTGGTAGAGTGAAGTTGATAAAGAGCAAATAATAGAATGTGGATGACTCCAGCCAGATAGTGTGGCTCTAGCTACATTAACAAACTGTGTAAGTATTTGCACAGGTTTTGCTAACACAGAGGTACTAGGACTCCTGGAAGAGACACAATCTAATTCTAAAGGTATACATTTTAAGATTTCAACATTAGAAAAACTCCAAATGCTAAGCATAATATAAATGGTAATTGGGGAAGCATGCAACACCCACAGGTTTATATACAACACCCACAGGAGTACACAACACGAGGAACAGACATTTTGTTGTACTACCAGTAAAGGCAGCAATATCAAAATGTTTCCTGCAATAAAAAATCTCATCCTTTCAGGACAACGAAAGCCTATGAAAAGTAATCATTGAGCTAGATTTCATTTTATTATCACAACTGGAGACCGCACAGTGTCAAACCACTGTGATAAATACTGTCAATGATGCTTGTTGCTAGCTAGTAAAATACAATGTAAGGTCAGCACTGTGGTTCAACTTGGTTGTATAAATGTTTAAACTTGTATACACTACACCGTTTACAAATAGCTAACAAATCATCATTATGTTCATGAATGTCAAATATATCAAAAATGTATGCTAATAATGAAGAACAACGGTATCAAGTTTCAAGTAATACAAAATAATAATAACAATAATTCACCCATATCTCTTAGTATTGGAAACAGTGATAATCCAGGTGGTTAGGCACAGTTGTTACAACTTGCTAGTTGTGCTTAAGAGCTGCGTTTATTCAATGGTTTCACAGTTGGCCATAGGGAGAGCTGAACGATGTTTGACAGAACGGATATCCACCCATCCATTCAGACTCCTTGACTAGAACGGTTTGGTGCCAACGGAATAAATTCATCCCTGTCTCTGTGTCAAGAAGACAGCGATCTTGTCCTCCCCTAAGCTAAGATACTTCACCTATTACTTAGCCCTTTCTTTAAACTAGAATAGATCATTCAGTCACAATTGGCTTTCTCACTGCAGATTCACATGGTATATTAAGGTGTTAGGTCGACGAGTGAATTCTGCCAGATTTTTTTAAATATAGTTAACAAGCCCCGCAGGTAATTAATGCTTTATTCACTAGAAACCCTGTCATTTTTAAAGTAGTCCATGTGGATGCATTCAGGCTAACACCACCTTTCAAAATACATTCAATACATTGCTAACAAGGAGCTTGGAACACACCACAACCTTGTCCAACAGGAGACCAATCATATACAGCAAACACTATCTAAGCTCCATTTACTGTACTGTAATCTACAGTAACACGCATTCACACACTATTTCAAAGAACAGACAGAAGTCTAAGAACATAAAACAGGCATTGAAAATATACCTTTTTTGATATGTCATCCAGTCTCAATACGTATTGATCGTAAATGAAGGTGGTTTAACACCACACAAATAGAAAGGCAAATATTGATTTTGTGCCTTAGGACTGACAGAACTGCCTTACATTACAGACAGACAAGCAGAGAGGAGGCTGGTTAAACTGGAAACCTAATAAGTAGATCTAAAATATTAAATAATTAAAGTGTGTGAATCAGAGAAAATAAAAAATAAAATACCAGTGTAGAATTTAACCTTCTCTGTCCGATCTTTTCAAAAGTGGTGACGGGCACCAATATTGATCAGACAGCATGATATGATACTGTTTAATGCTTAATTTATCTCCTTCATAGCATTAACGTTGGATGCAAATATCCTCCCTTTAATAAAGGTAACCTTTCTGGAAGTAAAACAAATCTTATTTCAACATTAACAAAGGTGTCAGGCCAGGTTTTTCATAATATTAATGTTTCTATAAATAATTAATATTTTGCAGAACACGTGAACATTTTAAAAGATGCATTACTACTTCCACGAATACATTTATACATATAAAATATGTTATCATGTGTAATCACTATTAAGCAAGATAAAATGTTGTTGCTTACTCTACAATGGTTGTAAATTGCAGTTGGTAAAGGCAAACAACACACGGTAAAACTACATCTTTACTGTCCCAAAGAGCGCTTGCTACATTTAGTAATTTAACCAACAATATCTTACTGTGTTATATTGATATGTTATAAGTGCAGAGAAAAATGCTATCACTAGATTAGTTTTAAATATTTTCGGCTTGCTTTGTTTAATTCGCTGCTTGTTGTCACTCTGCCTTACCAGACAACAGATGTCATTGCTTGATAGAGCCATTGAATGTCTTTCAGGGATGAACCTTGCACTTCTTGCGGTGGTGCAAGCAGGAAAATGCCCACAGACAGACAGCTAATGCTACACTGGAACAGTCAAAAGCCCATGGTTGACCTGCCGATTCTGGTGTTCTCTGGCAAATGCCAATTATGCTACACGGTGCTGGGCTGTGAGCACAGGTTCCACTTGAGGACTTCTGGCCCTAATGCCACCCTCATGGAGTCTGTTTCTGACAATTTGGGCCCTGGCAGTGCTCCTCATGTTCTTCCTCACACAAAGGAGCAGGTACCAGTCCTGCTGCTGGGTTGGTGACCTTCTATGGCCCTGTCTAGCTCAATTTGTGGACAAGGACACTAGCAAAACGCGAAACTAGAGAAGAACAGCCAGCAATTGTCTGTTGCCATCACCTGCAAAACCATTCCTTTTTGGGGTTGTCTGTTGTTTCCTTTCTAGTGCACCTGTTGTCACTTGCATTTGCAATTTTGATTCACAATTGCATATGCTTCCTAACTGAGATCCCTGAACTTTAATTGACTTCATGTTATACTGTGATGATTACGTGTTCCCTTAATGTATTTGAGCAGTTTCATTTACTGAAACAATATGATTCTTTACTCAGATATAAATGATTCTATATAGCAGATAAGTTCACTGTGAAAACATTGTAATTTAGAGCTATGAGTAGGGGGGCAATTAAAGTTCCTTGCTCAGGGACAAAACAATAAGTTTTTTGTTACCGGCTCTGGGATTCCTTTTGGTTAGTGGTCAATAGACCTAAAAGGTACTTGTTCAAACCTACAAAGGTACAGTGAAGAACACACATCTACCCAAAAAGTAGGTTGGCAATAGGACCTTATGGACCTGTTGGGGGTATATATTAGTGTTACGCACGCCTTTTGGAAAGGGAGCGTAACACCCTGCTGTGCGTGCAAACCCGTGTGAAATAATAGAAATAAGGTATGGGGTCGTGAGGTGCAAGTGAGAAAGACAACAAACTAACGGTACCGTGCAGGGGATTTATTGATCCACATAAAACAACACGGTAAAATGGGGAAAGGGGCTGGGCGGCACCAAAGCAAAGAAAGCAAATGTCAGAACCCCCTATCCAACACTTACCTACCAAAATAATAACTTCCCCTGGCTAGGCTAAGAAATACAAGGGGTGGTCCGCCCAGGTCTTACCTAGTGTGTATAGACAAAGTACTCCTACGGGAAAATGTATGCCCGCGGGCCACTTGCCTACACACTCCCAGGGTGCGGTCCCCTTCCCCCTTGGGAACAAACAAACAAAGGGTTATTAGGGGGAAAACAAACATACAACAAACAACTCAAACAGAACAGGTACCTACTAATAAACCACAAACCAAAAACCCCAACTTACAAACTAACTAACTAAGTGACACTTCTAACAAATCTTAACAACAAACAAATACAACCTGGTAACAGCTCAACAGACAGACTATTAAATGAACTGAGGGCGATGGATCTAGTGAGATTGATCTAGCGACCTTTTGGGCTGACGGGGTGGTGAATGGAGGGATCTTGTACTGCGGACGGAAGGATGTGATTGGTGGATGGGGGCAGGAACCAGCTGAACAGCATAACGGGAGGGAGATGAACATGATTGATGGGATTGGTGGCACCTGTGTGGGAAAAGGGGAACAAACAGCAACACATACAAACACACAGCGACACAGACACACTGGGGACGTAACAATTAGGAATAATGTTTAGTAGTTTGTGTTGTTTGGGGTACTTTTTGGAAACCTTTTAGAAGTACATTTGATACTTTTGTGTTCCTTTTGAATGTTTTTGTCAATTTTGGTACAACTTAGAGGAGTTCTTTTTGGTTCTTTTTTGGGTACTTGGCTGACTATAGGATATTTGACGCAAAGGTAATTTGTGAAAAATTTAAATAATTGGAATACAAATGCAACACGCAGCAATTTCAAAGATGTTAAGTTATACAGTATATACAGTATGTACAGTATATTTAAAAAAGTCATTGAAATAATTTATGGTTTTCACGTGAGTATGGGTGGGCACATGTTAGACACAGAAACCTTGGACAAATAGGTATGGGGGATCTATGTTTTCGTTCAACAATAACATTCCGTAATTCATGAATTAGATGAATTGTTGCTGAATATGAACTATCAATTCAAAACATCTCATTTACATTCTCAGTCAGTGGCTGGTTAGAGCAGGTCCCGGCACTGCTGAGCCGGAGAAGCACATATTAATCATGCAGTAGAATTAATTGGTTTGGGGTGAACAAGCATACGGTGCTCCCTTTATTTGTGAATGCAGTATTTCCGTGCGTACCTCGAGTCTATCAACGTTCCAGATGGCTCAGAAAGCAAGTGCAATAAGAGAGGCCTCAGACTTTGTTTAGGGATCTGCTTGACAAATATCACACCTCCTTGTTGTGTTTGACCTGAGATTTGCCTCTGATTAAACTCTATGCAACTCACTGCTGTGTGAGCTCTTTTAATATAAAAAAAATGGATGCATTCGATAATGTCTGAGCACAGTCAACAAGTAGCCCCGGCACGTCCGGTACCACACTGATAACAGATAAAACAAGCATGGACATATTTTCCCTTTTTGTAAAAGTTCTCTATTTACTTCCTCTGTTGCTTTACCTCCTCCAGAGCCTCACAATTGGGCGTAACACCACTTTCTGTCTGGCCAGATGACTCTGTGTAATGCAGTAATTATACAAATCTGATGGGTATTGGTATATATTGATATTCAAATTGCAGTTTCTCTGTAAAACAGTTACCAGCATTTTTATTCTCCCACTTCTTGAACTACTATCCGTAGGTCAGCTGAGCTCGACTCCCAGCTGCCGGAGTGTGTTTCGGGTCACCTCAGGCTCTTATACTGTGGCTTGGGAGGGTTGAGTTACATCCAGACCTCGGTGCTCTTGTAGTAAAAACATTCCTGAATATATACAAGGGCACAAATCACGCTTTCAATTATACAAACTCCAAATAAATGAAAGTAAAAAATGTACAGCCTGTGCTTCTAAAACCCAGGCCTAAAAGTGTCACTGAGGAGATCTGCGTTGATTCACTGCAGTGTTTCTGTGGTCGGAGATGCTACCTGTTTTGAAAAGAGAAAGCTTCTCCAAAGAATCAGCTTACAAAGAGCCAGGTAATAGTGTTGTTTGTGTTATCTGGTCATACCAGCGGTGATTTAGTTCCTTCTGTAGTCGTGAATGATGTCACAAAGTTCTGTATTGTTCTGAAACATGTCGATTTTATCTTCGGTTTTTGTCTCCTTTTCAAATCAGTTTGTGTCCTTGCTTTTCACAGAATTGCATGACTTCTTCTGCTGAGCCAAACTGAAGCGGCATGCAATTGGATGATACATACCCATGTCCCATATTTGTACAATTTTCCCAAAAAAGTAAATATGTATTTTGACTTTTGTACCTTTCCTTGACATTTTAATGCCCATATAAATAACTGTACGCAAGCCACTCTTTGTACATAACTTCTCAGGAAGTGCCATGTGGACAATCGCATTGTATTTAAGACCAGGTAGGTAGTGATGAAACTAACTAGCATAATCAGTTAGGTTTTTTAAGGAATTCAGTATTGATGGTTGGTTATTAGTAGGGAAGCTGTTTTTTGTTTGCATTTTGGATGGCTTGTAGCGAATGTGACTTTGTTAAGTTTATAACGTCCAATCGCTTAACAATGAATTGAATACATGGTGTGCAGTAATTCAATTAGCCAATTTCACAGAAAATAACTGTAAAACAACTATCTTCTTTAATGCACTTTACAGTGAGCATAGAATATATACAGTACCTCTCCACTTAAATGCCAAAGCCTTTTTGTATTCTCCACTGAGAGGGTGAGGTCAATGATGGTCTCATGCACCTCTTGTTGAGGCTGGAGCAGTCAAAGGGGTGAAAGGTCAGACACCAACAGAGATGCTTCCTCGGTGCAAATAGACCCGAGTTACCATGGAAACAACTTAAAAAAGAGGTCTACTTACTACGCTTCTGTTATTGATGAGAGGAGAATAAGAGGCCAAGGTGTTATTATTGGTGAAGCAGTAATTGAAAATCTAATAGTTATGAATCTGACATTTTAAAAGAAGAAGAGAACTAAAGTGTGAGAAACGGTGCAGGGATAAGAAAAGGGGATGTGTCAGCGATCGTATTTTTAGTCTGTAAAATTGTTTCAGCAATTAGGGTGCATTATTCTTCTACAAGGAGTCAAGGGAGGAGAATGAAAAGCCAGGAAGCAGGAACATGTGAGACAAGACACCTCTCCAAGGAGAGACGCTGCTACAGTTCCAAATGCCCCTTCTAGTATACACACAGTGACACATACACAAACATTTGCTCCATGGGTGATCAAACCATAATTGGCCATAAAAAACATATTAATTATTTCCACATCCCCCCCAAAAAAGAAATGGTATGAAAAGGTCTCTAAAACAGGTATGAAAACCAATGTACCCGTTTGTCCATAGGGAGCGTAGAGGTGGGGATGAGGGAAAGACTCCTGTTGTTATTAAACGTGGCGCTGCCCTCATACAGACAAGGGCTACACCCTAGGATGGGAGGGAGAGGGACTGTTATGTGTTGTTGTCATTCATCACATCTCCCATCATATTATCTCTGGGGCACAAATTGATTAAGGGGGCTTGTGCTTCACTGCCATGATAACATTTAAGCGTTGCTAGGGGAGTGGTTGATGACGCTGTGACATTGCGGCAATTCAAAATCAACAGGTGTACACCAATCTTTGCTTTTTTTTATACATTTGGGATTTTTTTGTTTTGATAATAATTGGTCCGAAAAAGCCTTTTGAAATCTTGCAACGTCTAAACAGAAGTTGGTAGGCTGGAAATGTTGTCATAGTAACTGGCTAAATGTGTCTTTTTGATATATGGACTCCTGAATCGCAAACAAGTCAAGGAAACACGCTGAATAGTAAACCCTGCAACGTTTTAACAAGGGGATCATTGTGGTTTTATTACTTTAGGAGACCATGTGATTGTTAAATGAAATGTATTTGAAATCTAATAGAATGTCCATAATATATCTGCAGTATTTTGGGATTTTTGTATTTCACAACATTTATTCACCAGAAATATTCTTTTGTGAATTCTAAGTGCAGCCAGAAATGCTGAATTTCTATTCATCAACAGAAGAAACACCGGCGTAAGCCCCTGGAACAACAATGTTATTTCCTCGTTGCTCTAATTTAAATATCAAGAAATGTAACAACAAAAGTGAGAGACAGAACCATGTGTGAGGAGTAGTAAATCAGGCTGACACCAACAAAGAAGCTCACAAGCCAGCAAAACTGAGTAACTTGAATATGCTCCTCAATTAGAGACAACCTGTTAGAAGTGACCCAAATTGGGGAGAAAAAAAACAGATTGAGTCAGGTCCTGACTGTGAGCCTCAGTCACATAGAGAAGGCCAGATGCCCCCGGCCAGGAGCTGACATGGGTTTACATTTAGAACATGACTCCGACCGACTGAAATGGCTGGTCAATCTCCTATGTACCAACTAGTACAGAAGAAATTCATTGTAGGCAATGTCTCCAAATTGTCGTGACTGTGGCATAGTGTTGCACACAGCTAAAGCCCATCAACGCTGCTTTCGGATTTGATAATTGTACTGCATCTTTTAGAGACCGAGAATTCTAACCAACTGGTACAACAAACTACCTTGTACCAATTAGCTATGCAGATCTACGCATGAAGGAATTGATGGTCAACCACAGTGGGATTTGAAATGCTATGACTACGGCTTCATACTCAAAGCAAGTCAAGATATATAAACCCAAACATAAACAATGCAAAACCACTAAATAATCAACTGGCACAAAGCTAAAGTGGGTCATCTTAGATTTATTTTCTCTCACATTGACCTTCTTTCATATTTCCAGATATATTGATTTTAATGAATACTGGCTTCATTGAAGTATGCATATGCACGTGACATCAGTGGAGGTGTGTGTATGAGAGAGTGAAATATATATTACTGGTGTTCTCTTCATTCCAAGGGTAGTGGGTAAATGAATTATTCTTTTTCTTCTGCTATTGATCCATAGAAACCTGGCATAGCACAATATACCTTTCCACCAGGATTGACGTGTTCCCCAACACCCAATGCACAGCTCTGCGTCATACCGCACACCAAAGTGCAAGTCGGGTTGCTGACTATCAACACATCTGATATACAACCCCAAAACAACATCTTGGTTTTTCTTTTGTTAGTCTCCAAGATACGGAATTTGAAAAATTCTAATGTTGTCAATGTTTGACATATAACATTTTGTAAGTGTATCGAGAGTAAACTAAGAAAAAACTATAGCCAAATGTTCCACCTTCTTACAGAAACTGCTGTAAAGGTGTGATGCATAAGCATTAAGCAAAACATATCTTGATAGCTTTGGTTACTAAATCAGCCCATAACGCATGCAAAAACTCACCGTATCTATAATTTCTACCCTTCAACTTGTGAGAATGTGAAGCACATGTTTATATGTCATACTACGTCTGTCGTAAGTGAGTTCGCACAGTATCACTAACTCTAAAGACTCTCACTTGGATCATGCCTTTCAGTTTCACTGGGACAGTTTGACTGTTACATCTTTATTCACCACTCATATCTAAAACAGCTAAAATGAACTTGTACTTATGGTTTTAGGATGGGGTTTTAACCTTAACCTTATTCCAGTCCCTAACCCTAACCCATAACCTGACCCGTACATCTAAAACAGGAAATCGTTTGACTCAAAAACCAAATCCTTATCTTATTTGTAATCCTAACCCTAAAATAGCTTAAGTCCTTTTGGAGTTGTAGCACATTTGATGAGATCCTTGCTCTTGCAATGCTAAAAGGACAAACTTCCGATGAAAATACTTTATCTTCCACAACGATAGAAAAACAAGGAGACCCACACATGGCCGCAGGTGGGAAAAGATGCTATAACCTCTGCAGAAAACCATATGGCACAGGTTTTATGGCAGCTCCCCTTTCATTATGGGGTTGTCAGCTACCCCCATGCCTCATCCTCTAGGCATAATGACAAAAACATATGCAGTTTATTGTATTCATGCAAAGTACGTTCCTCATTGAGGCAATGTATTCCACTAGTAGCCTAAATAACGGGTATGCTGCTTTGTGCACAGTGCCCCACAGCAGCCATTCTTCTAAAATAAGATTACTTATATCGTCGGCTTTTTGTGGGTATGGGATGATTTATAAATTCAATTGGTGATCCTGGTGTAGAGAGATGGTGACAATATACTGCAGTATGTCATAAACCTGAGAACCCTTAATCCTACCTGCCATCCTATCTGTTAGATTCTCAATGCTCATTATAAGACGAGCCAGATTAGAGCAGCCACTTACGCCAAGGCCAAACAAACAGACAAAGACATTTCATTTCTGTGTACAATCCAGTGATCCTCTTATGCCTTTCTGCACAATGGTCTTATTAGCCTCACCTATTGGTCTGTGTTTTTGTCTGCGTCATCTCCCCGGTCTCTTTTTTTTTCGTACATTTTTCAAATTATTCTTATCGTTCCTTTTCGGACAATTGGTGAAGCACTTTCAGGCAGGAAATAGGTACTAGATGTTGAATGGGAGCTATCTAGTTTGGAGAGTGTCAGACAGAAAATAAAACAGTTAATTTCTCTGTGTTTGTCTGCTTGGTCCTGTGTAGCTGAGTTGATAGTACATGGTGCTTGCAATGGCAGAGTTGTGGGTTTGATTTCCCACGGAAGATTTTGTCTGAGAATGTATGCACTCCACAATTTAAAAAAACCCTTTGGACAAGAGTGTCTGTTAATGACTTAAATGTAACATTATGTAAATGCTTTGATCATTGTGCATTCACATAAGGTACCACCTCTCAAACACAAGACAGCTCACTCCTTAATTTTAGAAAAACACTCCTACGGACTTGGGAATAGAAAGCATGCATGTGTGAACATGTGGGCTTTGTTGGATCTTCACTGTCTAAATCTGTATCTTCATATTCAATTTGAGAAAAGGGGCACAAACGTACCGTGTCAACACACATCAACATAAATACATCTGCAAAATCTGATGAAAACCCATGTTGGCCTCTGTGGACATATTCCTGTTTGGTTTAGATCCTATTTATCAGAAATATATCAGTTAGTAGGTGTGGATGTCCTGTCCTCTGACAAATCAAAGACATGTGTTGGGGCTCCTCATGGCTCAGTTTTGGAACCACTGTTGTTTTCACTTTATGATGATACTGTACATTGCAATTAATCATGGAGCAGCTCTAAAACAACCAATCATGATAGCTTGTGCTTCATTCTTTTTGCTTTTAAGGTCATAAGAATCAAAAATATTTTTTGTCACATCTGAAAGTGAACCTTGACAGTTGTACGGTCATATCCCCAAAAACCTTAAAAGAACTATTTTATTGAACATGAAAATACATTTTAAGAGCATATTTTTTCCATCTTCGGAACATAGCAAAAATTTGAGAACTTTTATCAAACTTTTACAAAAGCAAATCCATGCTTTGTTACTTCAAGATTAGACTATTGCCATACTCTTCTTTCTGGTTTCCCTGATTTGACAATAAATAAATTTGAATTACTTTTAAAGTCGCCTGCTAGAATCCTGACTAGAAACACAGTAAATCGCAGTACTCCAGTATTAGCCTCTTTACACAAGCTGCCTGTTAAGATTTCTGGTTTAACTGTTAACCTAAAAAGCACTACATGGACTTGCTCCTACTTAAAAATCTGAATTTGTACAGCTAAAATTATGGCATCATTAGTGTAATACATTTTTTAATAAAAAAGCTAGGCTGGTAGAGGAAGTAATTTTAATATACCAAGGACATGCACCAGGCCAAACACAATACTTGTGCCCCCCCAAAAAGCTTTATCTTATTATATTATTAAAATAATATAGTAGCAATGTCCACTAGTTTGTATTTATACATACCTTTAGTAACTTAGTTTTTATTTATGGAAAACATAATCTAGAGCATTGGTTTGCGCAATTGCCTTCAATCACATTGAGAAGATTCAACTCTTATTTTTTAGATATTATAGTAACAAACAGTCTAAGCTCCAAAGAGGGGCGAGGTAAAGGTAATTAACATTTCAAAGGATCTAGTTTGAAAATGTCATGTGGTTGTTAATCCCTGCCACTGGAATAAAAGACTAATGCTAGATCTTATACTCCGTGGAATGTGAACACTTTATCACACAAAGTTGAATTCAAACCTCAACATCAATGGCAGTTATCCACTGGAAACATGCCACAACTTAAGCAAGAGACATAAGAGGCTGGTAGGTTGCTACTTTTGGATTGGGAGACATCCGTATTGGTACAACTGGGATTCATTCCAGTTATATTCAAACATTTCTCCCACGCCTTAAATTAAAATGTATGAGCAACAACCCTGCTTCTCACCTGAGTGCACTTTTCACCTGACTGGATTGGTTTGTGAAAGTGGGGTAAAATTGGAGACTTACAACTTTTCTAAAACCCCTGAATGTATTCATGCTCAGACTACCTAATAAAAAAAGAATATACATATATATATATATATATTTACACTGCGTAAAAAATAAAGGGAAATAATGTAAGAATCACAGTAAAACACCAACTCAATTAAACTTCACAGATATCAATCTGTCCAGTTAAGTAGCATTAGCGATTGTCAACTGTTTTGGTGCAAATTAAAATGAAATTACATGAGGCAAGAACATGGGAAATTGGTTTTGCAGGTTGTGGCCGCAGACAATTGCTCTCTCCTTATTGTTTACTTACTGTTTCTTCCCTAATTTTGCCATTCAGGTTTCACAGGTAGTCCAGCTCCTCCAGAACAGTCTCAAGAGCATGGAGGAGATGCAGGAGACGGGCTAATACATGAGGTGAGCTGGACAGGGCTGTAGAAGGGCATCAACCCAGCAGCAGGACTGGAATCTGCTTCTTTGTGCGAGGAGAAACTTGAGGAAGACTTGCCAGACCTCCAGCAGGCTACGGGTGTGCATGTTTCTGACCAAACTGTCTAAAACAGACTCCGTGAGGGTGGCATGGGGGCCCAACGTCCTCTAGTGGGACCTGTGCTCAAAGCCCGGTACCGTGCACCCCGATTGGCATTCTGGAAGACCAGAGTCTGCAGACCCACCATGGGCACCCTGTTCCCTTCACAGTTAAGAACAGGTTCCTAATGAGCACGTGACAGACCTGAGAGAGTCACAATGAATGCTGTGCTGCCTGCAACATCCTCCGGCATGACTGGTTTGGTGGTGGGTCAGTTATAGATCGGGACGGCATATCCTTGGAGGGTTGCACAGATCTCCATTTGCTACCCTGACTGATACATTCCTCAGACCCATTGTCAGACCTTACAGCCTGTGATTTCAGTTGTTGTCTTTGATTTTCAATATGAATTTGAATCCAGACCAGAATCGTTTGGTGATTTTGGTTTTCATTGACAGTTACGTTATTTTGTTCCCAATTAATTACACAATCTACAGTAGGATATTCTTTGTGCAGTGTTTTATAAGAGCTTATTATTGTTTATTCCTTTTTTTAAATGCTTTTTGGCTACCTACAATTAATCACACTGCCTTGGTCTGCCCTCTATTAAATTTTATATTTGATATTTTAACACTTGCATCCATGTAACTGTCTGTTCATTGGCTATCCTGATTGCCAGGTGAGTTGCAAAATGCTAAAAGAAAAGGAAGCTAGAGTACATGCACAATGCATGTAATCACACTTAATCGTTTCTTACTACTTGGTGGTCATTCCACACTTTATAAAGTTAGGTAATGTCCTACAATACATTTTCTTTAGGATTTAAATTCCAAAGATTCATGTTCTAAATATTTTCTGTACCACCTATAAATGGAAGAGAAGGTATCTGTACTTTCTATAAATGGATGCCAACACTGACAACAAATGTAGTGATCCATCTTTCCCAATTTTCTTTTACACATTTAGGCTAACTGGGAGACCATGTAAAAGGCAAAGAAAGACACATGGATTTAATAATTTGTGCTTCAAAGTATTTGATCTTTTCCCATTAAATTGCATTCAGACAGAGCTTTCAGTTGGGAGCAAGAACTGTTTTCTGTAAGCATAAGACAGGTATTCATTTACAATATTTATGCAATCTATCTTTGCATTGACTTTGTGATCCAAAAAAGATCTAATGAGAATATTTTACAGTTCGTTGTTGCAAATTGCTTTGGGGACTCAAAGTGTGGCACATAAATAATCATATTTATTAAATGACATTACCAGATAGATACACTGTCAAATAAACTGCTTAGCGATGTCAAGCTCCAGTAAGAAGGTACTATTCATATTTGATATGGTTGAATTAATACTGTTCCATTTTTAGACATTGACAATGGGATATTTGCCTTTCTTCATTCATGAATACTACCGAATACTATTCTAAGGCTTTGCCACAGGTCGTGGTATCTTGGTTTTGGCTCTTTCTGTGTGAAATGGTACTTTATTTCCGGACAGATTTTATTTGGTTTATGTAAGTATCACAGCCTCATCTTATCAGCAGGATACCTCACCTGAGTGGTTGTATATGCTCAGAATGACACAAGGACTATGAGGTTATTTGTCACAATGGCACATCCCTATCTCCCTGTTATTTTCTCTCCCTGCCTCCCTCTCTCTATCAGTACGTCTAGAAAAATCTGAATCTCATTCATCTCAGAAATTGCTCTGCTGTGGCCATGTAAATGAAGTCATACTTAAGTCTCCGTTTGGCGGGGGTCACGACACATGAACACCAGGACAAGTCTCATCGCTGCAGCGTTATTCCTTGCTGTCGCACTGTGAGACAGATGACTAATGGATGGCTACCCTTTCAATATTTATCATCTAGGGAGAGGAAAAACACTTTAGGTGTGTTTAAATGCAGTCACATGCCCTGCCGTCTGCACAAAATCAGAAAAATATTCCAAATGTATTGTTATTTTCTGCTTTCCCCGGTACTGTATTCTGGGAAAGGCGAGGAGGCCGTTGAATGGTATGTTGGGAACTGAGCTGGGGGGGTAAGTTGGTGTCAAGGTGTGAATGGCTGTGACACAAACCTGTTTTGTTTTTTAATCTATTTATTGAGATTTTGATTTATAATTGAGTTTAAGAGGTTTCTGACCTCATTAAATACGGAATGCATTGTCCATGATTTTTACATTGACGTGAGCAGGTTTAAGGAGGCTGGACTAGGTGAAAATAGATTAATTTCCCCCATACTTGAACACCTGGATGATACTCATGAGTTCTGGAACAATGTTTTATGATGAGATGAGTGTGAGAAGTTAACTTTTTGGCCTTCATTAGCCCTGATTTCTCTGGCCAAAACCAAACACTGCATTCCAAAAGAAGTATCTGATACTGACGTTCAGGAATCGTGTTGGCAGCATCATGGATTATGAGTCATTTGCTGCATTGAAAGTTGGACAACTTGCCTTCATTTTTGGAACCATGAATTCTGCTTTGTCCAGGGGAATATCGTGCCGTCGCTCCATGATCTAAAGCTGAAGCACAGCTAGGGCACAACTGGGTCTAGAGTCAGTGCAGTATTTTGATACAGTCGCAAATACTGTTGATCAACCCACTTTGTTTTTCAAGAATAGATCAAAAGCCTTTTGTCTAAATGAATTTGTGTCTTTGTCATTCCTCATGTGGATAGATGAATAATAGTTATTTACATTTATATATAGACTATTAGGAGTGTTGTTGATATGATGTGCTTTTTATTTGTCCCTGCTAACGCACTTCATTTTTCGTAGCCTCAGAACCATCCAGAAGATTACTACAATGTGTTGTCTTGAGTGCAGTACCATGGCTGTTGGTCAATGAATGCATTCTCCACCTTCAGCACATTATGTGCATATCAAGTACATCCTGGGTGAATTAGCAATGTGATAAGTAACAGCTTTGACATGCTTTGGTAATGACATTTCATGAAGGAAATAAGCAACGGTTGAACTTCATTGGGAATTGGGAAGAGGAAAACATGAAAGTTATTAAATAGGGAAATAAATCATTCAAGGTTTGTTTGAATCCTTTGGTATGATGAACACAAACGCCCCCATGTGAAGAACGCCCCGCCCCCACTCTCTTCTCTCACATACAAACACACTGCTAACATATCACCTGTACATTTGAGTAATTGAGTAAAGGGGCAGTTTTGGTAAAAATTATTATGTTGACATTGACTAATGATGAACAATGGTGTGAGACCTTTAAAGAATATGAAGTGATGAATCACAGCTTTAAAGCTTCAACAGTCTCTAACCACACCATTATTGTACTCATATTTTATAGCAGCAATTACGATTTACCAGAGGGGCAAAGCAAAATGTAAAAAAAAAAACTCCTAAAGAGACACCTTTTCAACACCTCTGTGAAAGCCTGCTTAAATAAAGAATTGCGAGTAATTGTGTAAACCACATGGGGCAATGCTAGCAGGCCATAAAGACGCAATAAAGAATGTGTTTATCAATTGAGAAATAATTACATAAACGGAAGGGCGTGTAGCCGACAGTCTAAATCTACCATCCACCTGCCTCTGTAGTGGACGTTGTGTAATCCACTACAGCAACATCTACAGTCCTGTTACTGAAGCTTCAATGACTTTATAAACATTAATGCAGACTATTTTTTGTTTTTTCCTGTAAATTGGTTCCAGGTTCAGACCGAAATAACCAGATGAGGGTAGACCTAACCAATCAGTGACATAATTAATCAATCAAGTTCAAGGTGAGAGTGAAAACCTGCAGACACTCGGCCCTCCGTGGAACCGGTTTGAGACCCCTGGGTTAGAATATGTGGATTGTGGATTTGGCGAGAGAAAGCAAAAAAAAAAACGAATTATGTAATCACTGATTGCACATGAAAAAGAGGGCGTGTCATTCTGTGTGAATTACACATAATTATAATCACAAAACAGCCTGTCTCCTAAATTTACTGAATCCAAGTAGTCTTATCAGTGTAATACAGGTTTGCTTTTAATATACAGTATAGTGTGTGCATGATATACAATGGAAAGACAATATTGCTGCACATGAAGTGTTAGCATTCCTACCAGATCCCAACAAAAAGGACTCCAATGGCAGGAAGAATACGTCTCCAAAGATTATTCCCCTGATTTGAAGCCTCAACCTGAGCATACACATCCAAGGCCTAAGCAGAAAGTAAAGGTACAAACTTATCATGTGCCCATGCTCTTTTCAAATGAAATGGTGAAACAGCAAAGATAAGGCAGGCCTGCTTTTCAGTCTAGTAACCAGCTCAAACCCACCATCCTATATTCCTGAGTTTCATTTTAATAACATGATTTGCTTCTCCCGAACATTCATTGCAAGGTTAAACAAGAACATTTAGTTCAGACACTAGACAGTTTGAATGTTTACAAGACATTCATAGAAATTAAGAAGTACACACAAAGTGAGGTAACTGTGCAATTGTTTCCATTTAAATAATATTGAGATATAGAAGACATGAATTCCCATAAAACCATCTAGTATTTGTTAGATTACTTCTGTGTTTCCCATTGTCTGAAAAAGACAAAGCTATCTCTGTGATTGCGAAAACCAAATGAACTGAGCCAAATGAAACGTGGTACTCAAAGGATTTAACATTTCAAACAAGATAGCAATCAAAACAAATTGGAATACCTCTTGTTTCCAGCCAAATGAGACATGCCATTTTGTTGTTGTATTATGTTTTAAGCAAGAATCAAAATAATGGTTATTTAGAAAAAGTTTAGCACTCAGGAAAAAGTTTTGTCGATGTACATAAACTCTGCATTTTTGTACTTTAAAACATGGAAGTTTACACTCCTTGAACTTCACATTGTCATGAAGAGTGCTGCTCTGAGTTGGTACTGTACAGCAGTTTGTTGGCCAGGATGCTGCCTGCTGCAGTGACCAAACTGATCAGTATCCAGGACATGGATATTTGCACATTGAAATGTTCACTTGTCCATTGTCCTCATTGTCATTTATACAGTTCCACTCAGCAGTCAAAATCCAAAGCCAACACTTGTTTAGTATTTACTATCATATTTCTGAGCAAGTTCATATATTAACAAAAGTTACAACTGTAAATGAATTCCAACTCCAAATGTAATTATATTTCATTGTACTTAAATTTAAATACATCATTATGTTCAGACCCAAAACAATTTTCAGACCCTACTCAGTCTTTTCTGCATAATCATTTGTGATAACAATTCAAGTTGTTCCCATTTACATAATATAAGACCATTTTGATGCTTGGAATTGTATATAGGCATAACAGAGCATTTTATATACTGTCTATGTGAAAAGTATTCAGACCACATCACCTTTTCCACATGTTGTTACCTTACATCCTTATTCTAAAATGAATTAGATTGTTTTCCCTCCCTCATGCATGTGCATACAATTCCCCATAATTGCACAGCAATGGTTTTTAGATATTTGTATGCACATTTATTAAAAAAACACTGTTACTTTTGTAACATGTTGTTACATCCTGGCATGGCAGTCCCCGGCCCCATGGTTCTTATTTTTGTTTCTCTTTTGCTTGTGTGTCTTGTCAGTCTTTGTTTGGCGAATGTCTTCTGTTTCAATAGTTCTAGTCTCCATTCTGGTGTTTCCTTTATTTATTGTTCAAGTTCTTTTATGAGTTGTCTCTCGTTCTACCAGCCCTTGTGTCCTGCCTCATTAACCGTGTACAGATGTATTCAGACCCATTGCAATGAGCTTGGAGTTGAGCTCAGATAGATCCTGTTTACAAACAGATCCCTAATTAAGACTTGCTCCTGAGCACTCAGGACCTCAGACTGGAGCAAAGGTTCACATTCCAACATAAAACAACCCTAAGCACAAAAGCAAGACAACGCTATAGTGGCCTTGGGACACATCAGTCTTAAACGGGCCAGCAAGAGGCGGGACTTGAACCCAATCAGACATCTCTGGAGAGACCTGAAAATGGCTGTGCAGCAGCTGTCCTAATCCAACCTGACATAGCTTTAGAAGATTTCCAGAGAAGAACAGGAGATAGTCCCCTAAAACATGTATGCCAAGCTTGTAGCATTCTCCCAAAAACACTTAAGGCTTTAATCACTGCCCATGATTTATCAACAAAGCACTGAGTAAATGGGTTTGATTACTGAGGTAAAAATTCTATATATATATATATATATATAAAATGCTAAACCAATTATCTGTCTGTGTTGTTGAGGAAAATAGAATGTATTTCATTTTAGAATCTGGCTGTAATGTAAAGAAAATGGTGGCATCTGAATGCACTGTGTGAAAACTCAAGGACATGTGAAGCTGGTTGAAGAATGCCAGTGGTGTGCAAAGCTGTCTTTAAGGCCACTTGGAAAAAGCTAAAATAAAAATGCTTTTTGATTTGTTTAACAGTTTTTGGGTTATTGCATGATTCCATATGTAATATATAATAGTGTGGATGTCTTCACTATTAATCTAAACAAATTAAGAAATAAACTTGAATGAGTAGATGTTTCCAAACTTTTCACTGGTACTGTATATACACACAGAATACACCAAATAATATAAAGAAGAAGAGTCCAGAGCCTGCTAAAGCTACAAGCACTCAGACCACCTAAGCTGCCACCACAGAAGGCCTCCCAGGATTAAGCAGCCACAACTTGTTATACCTTAGAAATATACATTTTAGGATTAAACGTAATAACGCCCCTGTTGCGTTAAAGACGTAAAAGAAAGTAATTCTGGTAAGGGAACATCGTCCAAATAAAAGAACTCCACATCTTAGTGGATAACATATTTGGTAGCACTTCCAACAAGTTTTTATGAATATAGCAATGGATACCAACAAAGACAAATTCTGAGTATAATTTTATTTTAATAAACAAAAATAGAAAGACGTCACCTTGAGAAAGACCTCTCCCCTTTACAGATACTCACAAGGCAGGGAATGGGCTTGACATCCTTCTAACAAGGTGCTGTCTTCTAACCTCACTGCTACCCCTTCCAGGTCTCTGATCACTAGTTTGTCAGCCCAGACGGTCATACCCCACTGGAATTTTCGTTCTAACTCTACAACTGATCTGTCCTCCTTTATCCTCTCACATTTCGTATATATTCTTATTCTGCCTCTTCCACTCTAATATCCGCCATTTTCACATCCTACAACTCTCAACATCCCTCCCCCCCAACTTTTCCATACCCTCCAGCTCCGTGGCTAAATGACACACTGCTAGCTAACGGGAATGGGCTTTGTCAGCTGTGCAAAAAATAGGAACCATTTCTGAATAACATTGCTACATTTAACTACTTAGTTGTCGCCATCTCTCCCTCCGTCTGCTGCAAAAGCTCCTTTTTTTTTATTTAAAATTCCTTTAAGCCCAATAAACTTTTATTTACCTTCTCATTCCTCAGTCCTCCACCTTCTGCCATATCGTTCCTCTCCACGGACAACCTTGTCAGCTGCTTTGGAATGAATGCTGATGACATCCACACCTCATTCACTCAGCCTAGTGGGTCCACAGAACTGCTCTTTTGATATGATTTCCAGTCAAGCGACAACATCACTTGACGCCAACCTGTTCCTCTCTCCTCCAGATCATCTCTCTGGAGACTTCCTCCCAGACCTTCTCCCAGGCACATCTCATCTCACTTCTAACGCTAGTTATAACTCTAAGTAACTTTGAATATTTAAATGTGGATTTATTATTTTTAAACAGCCTAATTGACTAATTATTGTAGTTCTAGCGATATAACTAGTTAAATACTGTCAACTTTGCAGTGTGCTTGTTTTCGATCGTGGCATTTAAGTAAGAAGCTTACTGTGTTGTATGTATTCAAACTCTTTTTTGGTTATTGTTTTATTCATTTGGCAGCAGTGATCCAAGCTTAAATTCTTTTTAGGAATGCTTCTACCAGCTTTCTACACCTGGATGTCGGCAGTTTCTCTCATTCTTCATTGCAGATCTTCTAGAGCTCTGTCAGATTGGATGGGAAGCATCAGAGAACTGCAATCGTCTGCTCTCCCTGAAGATTTTCAATGGGGCTGAGTTTTGGCTGGGTCACTCAAGGACATTCACCTACTTTTTTTGAAGCCACTCCAGCATTGTCTTGGCTTTGTGCTTTCAGTCATTATCATTTTGAAACATACGCCTCTGCCCCAGTCTGAGGTCCTGTGCGGTCGGGATCAGTTTAAAAAAAAAATAGTTTTCGCTTTTTTATTGTGGGGTATTGTGTGTAGTTCAAAGACAAAAATATACAGTACTCGGCAAACTTTTGGAATTATTTCCCATTCAAGTGAATGGGTAAGTAAAAGGGTAAATTAGTCCAAACTCTTGACTGGTACTGTATATATTTAATACATTATAAATTCTATAGTCTATAACACAATATTAGGTAGGGGAAGTGATGTGTCGGATTTCTTTCCAAAGTACCTTTATGTGCGATAATTATTTAGGCTTATATTTGTTTTAAAATATTTGTTTTATTATGTGCATTTTAAACTTTCTGGACTATTTATTAACTTTGAACAATGTTAGAATTTGTGGAAAGAAGAGTGATGCACTTGCGCACTTAGTGAGAGTGCTATAATGCATACTCATGAATTATAGACTACTGGAATATTCATAAACTTCAAAGTTTTCGGATCGTCAACTTTCATTTGTATGATGTCAATGGTACATGAGCATAATGGAAGCAGATCAATATGACCCTTTGTTTTTTAATCTGCCAAGCTTTTATCTGAGGAATAGGGAGATCCTGTGTTGAGATTCGAAGGTCATGGTCATTTTGGTTTTATTAATTTGCAGTTACGCAATTGAGTAGTTTTTTTCCGTGTTGAATATGTGTTGTGAGAGTCTGTAGACTAGCAGTGGTGATACATGGCTGTGTTGTGCAGAGATAGGTTTGTAAGTTTGAAAGGGTTGTGAGATTATGGAAATAATTCCTGAGGAAGGTCACCTGTCACAGAGAAATGGGTTGTGTCTGAATGAGTGTGTAAGACAGAGAGAGAGCATTTCAGCAGTCATTGGAACAGACAATCCCATTTCCCTCGTTTCACACCCACGCACACACTCTGAGGACGATATATCTTATGTTAGGTCAAAACCTACCATGCAAGGAAACTCCACAGATTGGCAACAAAACAATAATGGCAAAGAATGGAGAAGAATGATGCATTTGTAGTTTTCTTTATATTTAGCAAGGATGTGAATTATATAGGACAAGACCCCTTTAAGGAGTCAAACCAAATTTGACAGTGTGCTTGTGAAGGTAACCCACAGTTGGAGGTCAGGAGGAGGTAACCATGATTTTCGGAGAAGTCTTAGTTAATCACATACCTTACTATAGAATGACCTTTTGAATTGATCGACAGGTATGATTAAAATGCGGGCAAACTAATAGATGACATGATAATAATGATTCATGGAATAGAGAGTCTCCTTGTAAGATGATAATGATCGTAATGTATCTATTAAAAGGTTTTACAACAGTTATTACAGACATAAGGGAGTTAGCGGTTATGGTGTGTTAATTGTGGATGTCATGGTAGTATCTCATTTTCTCAACAGTGGAGAGATATTAGATAAGGTTTGTGTGATGAGGTCATGATAGTGCTTTAGGATAAAACAGCAGAGAATACTGGATGACAATATGTGTCTCAAAGGATGGTGTAATAATCATGGATGCATGCTCAAATCTGCATTTAACCTTTATACGTGCAGCACTTTTTTTACATGTGATAGTCATCAATATGTTTTCTTGAGTGTTCACAGTAAGAAACATGTCAAACATAAACATGATGAATGCCATTCTTTCTGTGACGTCTGGTGAATGAAAAGAACCTGATCAAGGCGCAGGTGAGTGATAATGGTTCGATTTATTGACGAACCTTGAATAATAAGCCTAAACAGGCTGGGAAGAGAAGGCGTGCTCGCAGGCACAAACAAGGTACGTCTTTCGGCAACAGTGAGATACAACAATCGACTGGAACGTACGTAGCCTACATGAAACAGCGACAATAACCCACACGGAGACAAGACACACAGGGGTTTAAATACCCAGCTAATTGGGTGCAGCTGAAGGGAATCAGGGAAGGGTGCCTCCACAGGACATGGGAAACAGGACAAACACACACGATGGCGCTAGAAGGCCGGCGACGTTGAACGCTGGAGAGTCACGGGCCCGGAGGCGGACCCACCACCAGGAGGCGACGTGACACTTACTGAATAATAAATCGTTTTCATGTTTTACACTGAATTCGTGGAACATTTAAACCTACCGCACTGTATATTAAACAAAATTCAAAAAACAAAATCATAAAGAGTGCATTTCTTATGATAATGATCCATGTAGGACAGTCATTTGTACTTCCAGTTGTATTATAAAACTATTAAAAAAGGGCGATTTTTGCAGGAATACAAATAGCAATTTATTTTTGCACTATTTTAGAAAGGTTAACGAAGATAATTTATGCCATCCCAGAACACAGAC
The DNA here is from genome assembly GCA_016801125.1 of Novumbra hubbsi. NCBI lineage: Eukaryota > Metazoa > Chordata > Actinopteri > Esociformes > Umbridae > Novumbra > Novumbra hubbsi. The sequence continues at coordinate 10,587 of JACXGK010000134.1, read as the reverse complement.
GCTAAGAGGGGACAATCTCGGGAGAAGTTTAACTACGTAAACAAACCAGCATTCCACTCATTATTTGCAGTTGATATGTAAAGTGTGCACAGAACGGACTGAGTCCCTTGGCTTTTCTAGGCTATAGTGTCAGTTTTGTTTTAGAAATGTATTGCAGCCACAAGAAGTGACTCTCTGAAGAGCAGGCTAAAAAAAAAATATATCCAGGCAAAATGGAAGGATGGTTAATGTAAGTAAATGCTCTTTTTTCCGTAACGTCACTTTTACCGTAGAATATATATCTGTTTAAATGTGGAAGGGACTGTTGAACATTATATCACAAAGCAATAAGTATTTTCCTGGTAATGACCTTATCTCAGAGCATAATTTTTACAGCCTGTTTCTTAATGAGATGTGTTGGTCGATACAATACTGCTGTCCTGATTGAAGCCCCTCCACTAACCTTTAATTTTAGTCATTTTACAAGACAATGTAGAAATGGGGAAGCATTATAATTATTTTTTTCAGATGATCCTAATGGCAGAGTGATCTATTCCATTTCTTTTGATTATTATGTAGTTTTGTAAAAGTGTCTAACGGCCACATGCCCTACATTATTTGACGATGTTTCAATATTCTTACAGAATATGACAACATTGTGATTTGAGGTGATCTTTACATGCATGTTGATAACCAAATTGTTACTGAGGGAGTTTTTAAATCATTGAATTCACCGGACCTTGTTCAACAGGTAAATGGGCCAACACACAATTTGGGCAATATTTTACTTTGCCAGTAACATTCTTAAGAAATTTGTTATAAAAATTCAAAATGATAATGGCATTTTGGGATTGTGTGGATACTGCAAGACTGCTGTAGATAAGGTGATAAACAAGTTAAGATTAAACATGCTCTCTATATCTCCTTGCTTTACCTGCAGCCTTTCGACTCTCAGACCCAATTAAAAAAGGTTTAGGACCTCACAAATAGAGAATATTGTTTTGCTTTTGGATACATTCACACAGTCGTTTTTTATCATATAAGAAGTATTGTTAAGATGCTACAATTTCAATTTCAACACTGAGAGAATAATGCATGATTTTACCACTAGCTGACTTGACTGTTGTAAATCACTCATGTCTGGTCTTCCCCAAAACAACATCAACCAACTCCAAATTATTTAGAGTGCAGCAGCATGAGTGCTTATGAAGATCAAAAGGAGAGCACACATTACACCTATTTTATAATCCCTGCCTTGCCGATTCGTTATAGAATAGCCATATTGATTTTTGATTAATAAAGCACTGAATAGACAGGCACCAGAATATATATCAGATTTGCTTTTAAGGTATGTTCCTGGTCGATCCCTTAGATCCTCTGGCACAGGGATTTTAGTTTCGATATGTTCCTGGTTAGAATTTTATTTTTACCATTTTACTTTATTATTGTATTTATATTTGATTGTCTTGTTAAGAACATTGAAATGCATTTGATTGTGCAATAAAGTTGGATTTATTCATTTTTTTATTCTGGTTGCAGGACTTTAATGATGCCTGGGCGTCCAGCATAGAAGGAAAGAGGCACGGTAATGCTGGTCACTAGTAACACTGTGTAGGTCAGGTTCCTGGTTGTAACATTAGTTTTTTCTACCAGTAAAAATTGTTGAGTGATCAGTGCAATAAGAATCTGACCACTTTTGTGAAGATGTGCTTGGAGGAAGCAGATCTTCAATCATCCACACCCACTATGGAGTTGGTGTGAGGAAACAAGGCCATACATGGGAGCTTGTCATAACACAAATGGGACAATACATATAACTAATGTATAGCGCACAATTCAATGCGTTTTTACAAGAGCACTTCTATATTTCTGGCTTCATCGAATTGCTGAAAAAAACAGTGGAGTGGTTTATGTATTAAAAATGGACGTCACTTCAATCTATAGCTAGGTCAAAACCACCACTGATTAGATATAGAAACAGTGGGCAATGTTGAATGTTGTATAATTCTCTTATTACATCAATGAACATGGATGGGTCTTAACCTTATTTCAAGATTGTCACGGTACCGTCGCAGGACGGGACCTCCCCTGTTCGCGTAGCCTTCCGGCGTTCGACGTCGCCGGCCTTTTAGTCGCCATCGTGTGTGTTGTGTCCTGTTTTCCCCATGTCCTGTGAACGCATCCCTCCCTGATTCCTTACAGGTGCTGCTTGTTACCACAGTACTTAAACCCTTGTGTTTCTCGTCTCCGTGTCCGTGATTGTTTCCTGTGATATGTGTGCAGCTACACGCTGTGTCCGAGTGTACGTACCTAAAGTACGTTGGAATATATATTTGAAGCGTTATATACGCCAGTTGGTCAGTAGTGAACGGAATAAACCGACTACTTGAAACTACCTTCCTGCGCCTTGGTCTGCTTCCTTCCACAACCATCACAAAGATGGTGTTGGGTTCAGGAGACCTGGTTAGGGTTTCTAATGTTGTTTTCACATGGTCACATTGTTAGCTGAAAATCATTCATGCCGTCTGGGAAAGCTATTCATTTAGAACTACTGGCACAGTACTTCAGAGGGAATTTGAGATTTGGAGAAAGAATTCTCTTCAATTGCTTTTCACACAAATTGCCCCAGAGGCATATTTAGTGCACATTTATGGTGGGTATCTTTTGGGGTACATACACCAATTGCCAGTCAACATTCACTGGATAGCCAGTGAATACCATTCAGAACCCATTTTACAGCCCAACATGGTTGTTTTGGTCCTCAATTATGTTTGGTTAGTTCCAGCCTGTTAGGGGTGACAATATCTTCAGTTGGTTAATATGGAACATACAGTAATTGTCATATTGGCTTAGGTACGGAGATTTGGATTTGGATTGAGGTGTAACCGGTCCATAATATGACTGAGGCCCAATAATTTGGCTGCTGCCCCCACAATAATTTAACAGTTCCATTTTAACTCTGACTGTTTACACAAGTAATAGATCATTAGAATATACTGGTATCTGGAAATGTATGGGCTTGGTGGGATGTACAGATCAATATTGAACCTGGTTTCCGCTATTAAGACCACACACACATTTTGAGATGTTCCCTTAACTTCCCTTTTATACCCCGGAGCTTGTCAAATTTGGTAAGGATATTACCCTGGAGAATAGACTAAAGAAACAGCCGTCACTGCCGTAGGAAATATAGAACCTGTCCAGGCTGCCCTGGGATTGACCTAGAGATAAACATTTTAAGAAACTGAGTTCCACCAGAGGCTGTGTGGTTCATGGCCATTACAAACCTCTAAAACACACAGTTCTTCTATCACCCTTCTTAATTATTATACATTTTAATGTGTTTTGTCAAGTTAAAGGTAGACTCCATTATATTATATATTATTAGATTATACATGACAGGCCCCAAGAAAAGTATTGTGATTTCTCTTTCCTGCATCAGACAGGGGAAGACATACAGCATAGAAAAAACAGCAATAGACACAAACATCAATGATTATGTACAGTATGTTATTAACCCTCTTTGGGTCTTTGGGTCATTTGGGACCCCAAAATCCGCCTGGCAGAACCTTGACCTTTTGACCTCTCAGGAGGTCATCCTTTGTTTTAGAATGATGTCCTTTACATTTTGAACTCTGAAAACCCATAACTTGAAGAAGGATGAATAGTTAACATTGTTTGAGAAGACTTAATAAGTTTATTAGTAACAATGTGTGAAGAGAATACAAAAAAAACGTATGTTGACATGTAGTTGCTTTTATTGAGAAGCTCAAAGTATTCTCCAATAGGTAAGGCTGATTATGTCACATATGGACATCCCCAGGGGTTCAGAACCACAAAAAAAATGCATTGTTTGAACATGTAACATAATATACAAGTAATCTGCATTATTGCTTATGAAAATTGTACAATATCAACCAAAATTGACAATTTTAGATCCCTACGTCAGTGTGATGGATCATTTAATCCTAAAATCAAAAATGAGATTAAATCTGATCATATCAGATTAACCCCTAAAACAATTTATAGTTTTTTCTATGCAATCATGAAAAACATTGTTTTTGTGGTCGAGATTTGGAAGGTTAATGCTTTAAAGAAATACACAAACGACATGTCATTCTTTGCAGCTGACTGTCCCATACATCGTGAAAAACTCACCACAACCTAAATAAAAAGCAATATACCGTTGCTCTCCTGTAGCCATTTTACAATAACAATGCCTATATTACACAGTTCACCACATATGCTATATGCTTTACCACATTCAAAATGGCTACTCCAAGTGGTTCCAAAAGCCAACACACTAAGAATGGACAGTCGTTGGTTTGGAACTCCAGTTGACTGATATGCCAATTAATTCAAGCTCTAATTATCATTATGGAATTTAATTGTCTGCTTGTCATTGATTGGTACTGTGTATGCTAATACATTTAAGGAAAAAAAGTTGATGGCTAAATAACTGTTGACAGCACCTGCTGTCCCTAATAAAATCTGTGGTATATGTATTTACACAATTAAGAAGTCATGAAGCCAAAACACCTGTGACTGCTTTCTCAAGCCAAATTAACTGAAAAAAGAAGTATGCAACCCACCACTATTTACTGAGTGACCCCACCACAGCTTTTATTAAATTATGTAATCAATCAGGTTTCTACACATACAAAAAAAAAACCAAGAGAGAGCGCAATGGTACTCTTTTTATTCTAACCACGAACAGCAACTGTATATGTGTAAAAACCTTCCTTCGCTTTCCTAATTCAAGTTTTCCCAAACACTTGTAAGTCATAAACGTTTTCGGATGCTATTACTTCATGCCAGATCTGTTGCACTGGCTGAGCCAAATCAGTGGTAAACCAGGGGCTGAAGCTATTTGGATTTGGACTAATCGTCATCAATAGCGAGGACTTAGGAGAGAAGGCTTATTCTATGCCAAAATATAGAAGTCTGGTCATGTAGAAAGGCTTGCTTGTTTTAGCGAGTGTGACAGTAATGCAAGATGTTCGACCATGGTACTGTTTTGGACACATGCAGTGATGTGTTTGTGTGTCCCGCTATCATGTTGCCTGATTGTAAATACTTTGTTTAGATAATGGATGAAGATATTGGGGTGTGGGTTTCTTTTTAATTACTTCCGCCTCAATAAGTAATTTGTATTTTGTTAGGTGGATTATAAAGGCTCTGCAATAATTCTCAAAAATGTGTTTTAATTATTATTAGGCTGAATTCAAGGTACTTGGAGAAAATGTATTAATGGACTTGAATACAGCTTTAGAGTTTATCTCTATATGCTTAAGGTTACTCACCTTTGAAGGTTGTGATTCCATGCCTGTATAGTATTTATTGCATTTTTTTAAGTTCATTTTCATTTATGTTTTAATGCAGGTTTGGGCATGTATTTTCTCTGAGACCTGCAGGGTATGCAGTGACTTGATTAACGGATCTCGAAGCCCAATTTTGTCACAAAATGGATCAATTTGCTTTTTTAGAGACTAACTAAGCTATGTTGTAAAAGCAATTCTGCTTAGTTAATGACTAACTAAGCTATGTTGTAAAGGCAAAATAGTCTCATGTTATAGCCTATGTAAATATATCAGAAAGGGATATAAATATGCATCAAACAGATGTACATATATTCATATTGGTTGTAATTTATGGGAAAACATATTTATTGTTGAATAGGTTGATGAGTTTCCTTCACTCTGTGTCTGGCCAAAAGTAATCCATGTGTCATACAGACTATTAATTTAGGTGGCAAGCGAGTTGAGCATACTAATGAAGTTTCAGTATTGCATGCCCTTGTAGTAGGAGGAGACTTCTTGTTTTTCATTTCATACAAACTCCTTTAAAGTCAGTGTATGGCAGGGCCGAATATGAGGATGCTGAATGTGAAGCCTTTCCTTAGGGCTCTGCCATATACTGTCATCTTAATAATTACAACATTTGAGCAAAGACTACTACGCAAGAAATATTAGAAATATTTAGCTTTATTATAAAATTAACAAAATATTTGTTTATGCTTTCACACTAGCTTACTGAATGCAAATGAGGACAGAATTATTATTCCACAACAGAAACACAGTGGCATATGTTGTGGTAATATAACTAATACAGTTTACCAGGTTTTGAGTACATATGCAAATATCTTGTCTCCACCCTATTTTGTATAAATATTGAATGCAACTATGATTTTGTTAGAGGTATTTCACTGTCAACTGTGTAGAAGTGACCTATGCTCTCCTTGCAGGTAAATTAATAAACTGAAATACATTATGCTAATGTGTTTTCTCACATTTGTACACAAAAAAACAACATTTGGGCTTAGACTAGAATTGCCATAGTACATGTCAACTTGGTAACTAATGAAAAAAAAAACCCACAATCATCATTGTCTTCACCATTGTCATAATGTGGCCCTCGGTTAAGGAAATACTGTGTTTTGAGCTTTAATCAATGAGACAGCAGGGTTAGGATCCAAAAACATTTACACTCCAATGTTATGCTGACATTTATTCATATATCTATTTTTCTTGTTTATTTATTTTTCTGAAATGTAGAAGTATAATTACAGGTTTGAACTTGTTTTTTCTCCACCAACAGCAACTGTGAAGAATCTTCAAGGAATTATACCTAGATAATTCATCTGGCACAACAGTGTATATTGCTTAAATTGTACAAAATGTATTTGCCAAAAAGTCATTCTTCAAAAACTTTCTTCTCTCAAAATAAAAAGTGCATTTTTTGTTGTCAGTTTAATAATTTTTTAGCACAGTTGTCTAATAATTGGTTGTAGTCTTGTTCAAAGAATGGTATACCTTGATAGTTTTGTTATAGAATGGTATATCACATATTCTGTTTGTGAAATATATTAAGAAGAAACTTAAAGTAAAATGTAGACATTATTAAAGGTATTTTTCTTCTGCAGTCATTCAAATCACTTTAGATGCATGATAACTTGACCAAGGACTTTTTGACAGATGCACCAATATCTGCAAATATTAAAATGGGTCAGTATTTATATTCTGAACAATGCTAGTTATTTGTAAAAACAAATCCAATGCATCATGCCAATTTTTTCAGCTATAACCATATATCATAACATCTTAGTGGTCGCTCAATCAAATTGGCTGTTTTAATTTTTTATCCGCTCTATTTTACATGAAGTCATAAGACTGGCCATTAAAATAGTAACTGTAAAACTGCTGTGTTTTTGTGTTTGGCCCTACAATTTTCACAGTTCCTTATTGTACTATGAGGCACAAGCCAAGGTCCAGGCACAGAGGCTGGGCCAATGTGTGCCACTGTCCAACATATTCAAACTCAGGACAATGCTTCTCTGTTAGTCCGCTTTTCTGATAAGATGCTGTACCTTATCTCACACCCTCATGGGAAAAGGGAATCACAGAACATTCCTCTTTCTACTCTAGGTCTCTGGCCACATCCAATGATTCCACTACCCCCAAAGAATGCACTGATGTTTACTAAACCGTTAATGTGATAATGCTGATACACTATGGCTGATCATAGAAGAGCAAATGAAGGGCTAGCCTGGGCAAATGTCCCTGTGACATATTTTTTATTTGTTATGGGGCCCAGTAGAGGATGAACTGAGGAGGGATGTGATTAAAGAGTATTATCTGCGCGGTTTATGGGATGTGTAATGTTCCAAGATGAACTTTCCATAGTCTCTGGCTACACAGATAGAAAAGACCCTTGAGACAACACACTTACGCTGTTATCTCCCTCTTTCTCTCTCTCTGCCTCTCTATCTCTCTCCCTCTTTCTCTCTCTCCCTCTCTCTCTCTCTCTCTCTCTCTCTTTCTCTCTCTCTCATACAAACACAGTGTCACAAGACCTTTAGAAAGATTCTGGGAGGAGATCAAGTATGTGTGCGAAGAGGAAAGGGCTTTCTGACGGTACTGTTTTCTCCGGGGCCACCCTCCAGCCCGGGCTGCTCTTGCCTGGAGGAGGCCACTGATGCCTGAATAATCGGTCTTCATTCTCTCTCAAGACCTTGAGCTGCAGCGACATGCACAAGACGAACATAATACTGGAGCTGGATCTGTGTTCGCCTGGTGACTGGAATGGCCCGGGTGTCATTAGGTCCCCAGAGGATAATTCACAGCTTTGAAGTACAAATGTGCCCGAGTGTGTTTAGCAGCTGCCTCTATGCAGAAGTCAGTGCCATGCATTAGTGCCGGAATGCTGCATGATTAAAATTTAGATTTAGGGTTCCCTTCTATTCAAATCCAATATGCTCACAGCAAAGCAATTCATATGGGTTTTCCTTGAGCAAATACTTATAGAAAGGAGAAAGGAAAGACCAAACACCCACACACACACACATGTCAATCAGGGTCATGTCATGAGAAATATTTGATTAGTAACACACAGAGGTTACAAAGAAACATACATTTGTGGAACACTCATCGTTAGAGGATTTACATTTCAAATATTATTTTTATATTATATTATTTTTCATCTAAAAAACAAAAAAGCACATCCGAACAAAGCAGGTATATATATATATACACATAGCATATGGGTACAATATTTCCGATAATATTTTCAGCATCCTTGGGCTGACTTTTGTTTTGACTTCCTGTCCCAACAGATCACAGAATGGCAACAGTGTCAGTGCACTATTACAATCTAGTCACTGTGAAAATACATCCAAGCAGTGTCTCTGTGGACAAAACAATGTGCGTTTCTTTTTTACCTGTGCTTTTGTCAAACGTGCCTGCATTCATTGCATGGTCGTTTCATATTATCAGTACGTTATCACATAAGGCTCTGTTCAAAAGTAACGCATCGTATAAGCAATAGAGTATCTTTTGGCTTGGATGTTTTTTAGGTGTTGCTGTTTCACTACAAACCTTGAAGACCTGGTATAATCAAAAACACATCTACAGTCTAGGAGCTCTCGGCACTGCTATGTGGTGACATGGTGTGTCCCTGGTCTATTTGCTTTATCCCTCTGTATTCCTCCCACCCCCGAAAAAAACGGAGAGAAAACGAATAATTGAAGGTACAAGAGGAGAGAACAGGAAAATAGGAGACGCGGTAGAGAATACAACTTTGGAAATAAGGAGCACAGAGGAGAAATGATATGCTGTTATGTTGTGTTTAGTATGTCTTCTCCCTCTGCATGCCAATCCATGAACCCTAAACCATCACCTATTTTCGTAATTGAATATATGTCTGTTCATTACAAAATCAAGTGACGTTCACTTGGTCCCTGGCTGGAAAACAAAGTGTTTATTTGAATTGTATTATAATACCAGTATAGGAAAAAGTACTGAACACTTTTGTAATGTAACATGCAAGTAAATTATTTTTGGCCAAACAGTGGCGGCATAATAGTCATAACACAATATATGCGGTTCTCTGTCACTTTGTGATATTATGTTTGGTACACATGTTCAGGGTTCTGATTTTACTTTATATAGGAATGATGCTTAAAGTTGGCCACAGGGGGCACAATAGGAACGGAAAAACATAGATGTCGTATTGTTTGCAACTATGAATATAAATTGGAAAAAACAAATATTCTCCTGTTTAAGGAAAACTCAACTACAGCTCGTCTAACCGTCCACGCAATGATATTTCCTCAGGTTGCCACAGACAAGACTTGCGGGTAAGTGACAATGTCGCTTTGCTGATATTAAGCTAAGTCAGAAGGGAGTGCAGAGGGAAAAGAGGAGAGTATGTTAGCGCTAGAGATGTCCCAGTGTGGGCCTAGGCAGAACTTTGATAGATTGAGAAGCTATAACAGTGCAATTAGGCTTCATTCGATCTTGCCAGCAACACAGCCACCACTGTCATTACACATCCAATTGCTCAGATGATGGTTGTAATATAAAATAAGTGCCGGTGAAAGAGATTTGTCCTGAGTGTATTGCACCTCTCCCTCTAGGATACAGGGAACCCAGCCAGCATAGAGGGGCCGTCGCGGCAGGACTGGATTTGGTGGAAACTTGTCCGTAGCTATATTGCCCTATGGTTTCTTACTCTATGCAGTAAGTATCTAGTATCAATCCATCCTCACTTTCATCTTCCCTTCATTATCATACTGTCCTCATTAAAGTAGCTGGGTTACAGTAATTGCAAGAGAATAGAGGTTTTCTCTGATCTTAAGATTGATATCTGAGCCAAATTTTATCTGTGAATTTAGCATTATGGCACAGAACCCGATATAAATAAATAAATATATATATATATATATATACAGTGGGGAGAACAAGTATTTGATACACTGCCGATTTTGCCTCAAGATGACGGTCAATCACCCTTGGTCAGTGTCACGTCACCTTCTAGGCACCACCGTCCGTGTTTGTCTTGTTACCCATGTCCTGTGAAAGCATCCCTCCCTGATTCCAAACAGCTGCGGCTCATTGCCTGCTTATTTAATACCTCATGTGTCTTGTCTCTGCGTTCGTTATTGTATTTCTGTTTTGTGTGAGCACGTTTGTGCTAGACGTCATATCGTTCCACATTAAGCCTGTATTCATTACCTATATACACGGCTTCAGTATTTCGACGGGTCCGTTGACCGTCAGAGGAATAAATATCCTTACGCCTAACCTGCAGTTTGGTCCTCTCATTCACGAC